>JABFPB010006217.1:0-12288 GCA_022817645.1 Ceratoteleas bidentatus | reverse complement strand
AAGGTCCTAATCGCTCATTTTGGCAATTTCATTAAGAAATTTTAGGACTCGATCACGGATTGTCGTAAACCAAAAAAATAAATTCAATGAAGTGAATGAGTGAACAGTGACCCTTGAACCCGTGACCCGTGGGAAAAGTTACTTGACCCGTAAACTCGTGCCCGTGCGGGGACCGAATATTCTCTGCTTAAATTTTATCATCGTATTATTGTAACTGTCAGACAAAAATCAGTTATACAACCTAAAATAGGCTATTAAACAAAAATGACAACATTAATTTTAATTCGGAATTTTCTGAAATCAAATAGAAAATTTCCAAAGCAAGATTTCATCAAAACGTACTAGGAAATTTCCTATATGTGCATGAAATGTGTCTATTTAAATAATGAAATAATTGTTAATTAAGGTAATTAACAGAAGAAGAAGTTAATAGTTAAGAAATAATATTTAATTTACTATTGTTAATTCAGGCTTTGGCAGTGTAAAATGGGCTTTCGAATGTAATTAATATAAAATGATGCATTCACACAGAACACTTCATGTTACCCACCACCAGAACAGAACGTTTCAGAAACGTTGCCGGAACGCTCCAGAAACCTACTGATAGTTACAAAATGTTTCTGAAACAGTAACTTGTCCGCCAAAAAGAAGTTTCACGATCATTTTATGAAACGTTTCACAAGAGTTTTTGAAACATTCCGGAAACCGTTTTTGAAAAATAATGTTCGAGCTTGAAACGTTTATGAAACGCTCACGAAACGTTGCTGCAACGTTCGCAAACGTTGTAGAAAATTGCGTGAAACCTATTCGAAACATTTCAAAACGTTTCAGGAACGTTTCTTAAACCTCCAGGAAACTGCCCCAACGGAACCGAACGTTCCGAAAACGTTAGGTGAATGTTTCTATTGCGGTTGTGTGAACGGTTCCTAAACGTTTATTGAAAGTTTCGAAACGTTTATCCCCTTAAAAAAGATATTCACTGGGAATCGAAGTCAAGCCCCCAAAATGTCAAGCGGACACTTTATCCCTGAGCCACGAGACTTATATGTAAAACAATGATTTATTGTTGGTATCTCTTAGCATACGTTTCCAGATTCGTTTGAGGAAACGTTCGTTTCATGAATCGTTTCAGAAACGTTTTTGTAACGTTCAGAAGGTTTCTGGAACGTTCCTGCAACTTTTGAGTGAACGTTTCTGATACGTCCCGTTCTGGTGATGTTTCAAAAGGTCTCGCGAAAGTTTCAGAAACGTTTCTAAAACGTCTCGTGTAAGTGTCTAAAATGTTGTTTGTAGAAATATATTGATAATATATTGAATTTTGCTATATGGGAAATATATTGGAAATATATGTTTATTTTTTCCAGAGTATTGTCTTCATCTTACTTTAAATAAAAATGAATTTGAGTAAGGCACTGAAAAAAATTGTTTTTTTTCTAGTTTTTTTTATAAAAATGTTGAAATAATGGTTATTTTTTGGCCCTGTTTATGTAACCCAATTTTCAACCGATTCACTTCAAATTAGTCACGATTGATCCTCATTGTTTAACAAAGCATTCCTAAAGATGGAATTTAAAATGTTTTCTTCGTTTTCGGGTTATGCTTTATTGATTGATTTTTTCATGATTTTTTTTATTGATTGAATTTTTCATAATTTTTGTTTTGTTTCTTATGATTACAAACTGTAATGATAAGAAAATCGGTTTCTCATTACACAGTAAAAAATTCATGAAGCTTAGTGCTGCGGTGTCAGTGCATCAGTAAAGGAGTGAACATTCACACTGTTTGGAGTTATTTTCTGGAGTGCGTACGCACATTGTAGCGAATGTTATCCGAATACAAAAAAAGTCGCTGGGATAACAACGCGATTTTTATCCTAGGAAATTGAGGTACTGCAGTAACACTTGAGCGTTGTTACGACAATTTCCTGCAACCGCGTGTTGTTAAAGCAATGCATTGAGCAGTTTCTATGGAAATAGTAGAGTGAATGACACCGCAACATAACCTATTTACAGTGCAATAAATAAATTGTATTAAATACTGACAATTCTTTTCAATGATACAATAAAAACCTGATTGGCCTCTCATTATTACTTGTTGAGTAATGAGACAAAATGTGTCCCATGTATTAATTTGTATTTACGCGCGTCTTACAGCGGTGACCTCTGAGTGTCATGTTTTGACCTTCATCCTATCTGTGTGGGTATGTGAGTGGAAGAATGAGCGAACACCGGAAACGTCGTTGTTCGTCGCAATTACATATGTAATCGCGATAAATAAACGCAATCACTTGTACAAGTTCGTTTATCTCTTTTTCGTTGCCTCCCATAATCACCACAAAATTACTATTTTTATTAAAAATTATGTTAATAATTAGAATTAAATTGAAACACGTACCTGCATTACAAAAACAAGTGTCTCATTTTGAAACACCTTGGTATAGTGAGACACGAAGCGTCTCAAAACGAAACATTTTTACCCGGATGAAATACCAAAGACTGTTCAATGTCTCAGAATGAGACACTAACGAGACACCTATTTTTCTAGTGTGCTTTCAACTTCTAGTTGCTAGTTGAATATTGTCGGACGTGCTGTGGTAACATCGCGCAGCACTGTGAATACAGTGCTTTTCTATTAGCACTTCGGGAAGCATTGGAGCTGCTATTTTGTTTTTTCCGTGCGTAATTTAACTCCCAACAGTTTTGGGAGTTTTTTGACATGGTTAAAGATAGTCCTGCTGGGACTCAATATTGAGTGGAAATGAGACCCATGACACCCATTTCTCACCGTAATTTTTACTGTGTAGAGAAACGGAATTACATTTCTCACGTTTTTCGGGTTGCACCTCCCCAAAATATTTGGGTTGCTGACAAGACGTAAATACGAAGTATTAACGTCTAGTCAGCAACCCAATCCAATCGCACCGACCGATCCAAATTTTTCATCGCGCTTACATAAGCCAAGTAATTTCCAGACTCATTTCTAATTCAACCACTGTGACAAGCGAGTCTATTCTATTATCAATTTTTCCGTCTACAAGTTTACGCACATTACCTACAATAAAATGGTTTTCGCACTTGAAAAAACTACACTGGAAAAAAAAGTTTTTTGCACATCACTTAAAATGAGACATTAAGCGTGATATCGTGGATCAGAATGTAGTATCAGAGTGTTGTTGAACCATTTCGGTAATTTTTCGGAGCTGCTTGGGTTGAGTTGCGAGCCGAATTGCTGGATCTACTCCGTGGCATCGTCGTCGGCCGTCAAACGACTATCATGCAAGTGTGGAAGTGTTTGGTGAACTCATGGTCCTTTTAGGTAATTGTTAATTAGATCTAAATCAGACAGTTTTATCTAAATAATGCAACGTGTTGTCTAAAATCGACGAAAACTGTCTAGATTAGACACGTGATTGTCTAATACAGACAACTTCCGTTTTTAGTGTAAATCTAAGTAATTGTTTTTTTAATTACTTGGTGCCCTTATCAGGATCTTGATTCTTTTTCTTCTCTAATGAGGAGTGACTCATGAAAGTTAATATATGTTAACTGTCATTGGGACTCGTATTTGTAATGTGGTGTTACACTGACGATTTTAGTGACATTTTGTTAATTGTCTCGTAAACTAACAAAGTTTAAAATAGTAAAGACAGAAATAACGATGAATAGAGAAATTAACTATTAATATGGCATTACTTTGTTTGGCGAAACACAAACATATTGTTCTCCTGTATCGCACACTGTCAAAAAATTAACTTTTTCTTTAAAAAGTCGAATAGGCACTATTTCTTCAATTTCAGCGATCTTGGTTACCCTAAAAATATGCGTTACGCATAGATCTGCGAGATTTGCTGTTTGTAAACGTTTTACGGTCGCGTAACATTGGTTTTCAATCAGTAAAAAATTTTGTACTTCTACAAACGTGTCATCCTGAAGCCGAGCATAATAATTTATAGTTTTTACAGGCCGAGTGTATATTTTGCTTTCGTATGCGCATTTGTTATATATGCACCTATCATAAACGCTTATATCAGAATCACCTGACTTTTTTTTACCTATCATTGCCGCTCCGTCACCAGAAATATAATTACTATCTGTAAAGTTTTTGTTTTCAAATAAATCGTTTATAAAATTATAATCACTTCGATTTTTATCCATCAGAGCCATATTATATTTCATTTCATTAAGTTGTAAAATTCGCCTACCAATTTGTTGAATTACTCCTCTACTTCCGGATAAACAATCTTTAAAAATATGCATATAAGCCTCATAAGGAAAACTTGAACATGCCCAAAGGGGACCATTTTCACGAACGCATTCAACCAAATGAAGCAATATATGCACATTAAAATGCATAAATTTATCGCCGTAAAAAGTTTGGCAATCTTTTACAAATTGTAAAATATTAATTTCACACTCCAGCATGTCAATTTCCGTAATATTGTCCGAAAGTAAAACACAGACTGATTTCACTAATAAAGCGCACGACTGTAGATATTCTTTATCTAACACACCATTTAAGCAAATAATGCTATAAATTATCAGCCAATATTCCCAGTTCGCAGCTTTCCATATGCCCTTTTTTGATTTCAGGTCTGTTGGTAGGCGATGTACTTGTTTTATTGGCTTCATGTTCATCAGTCTGTTGTTTACCCGGTCAACTCCTTTTTTGGAATTAGAGTTTAAGATTGGAATCCAATAATCCCATAATAATTGCACTACTCCCAAAAGTATTCCATGCATATAATCACAACTAAAACCCCAAACACAGTCAAAATGTTGAATCGTTGTTAATATGCACTCGCCTTTTACTCCATTGACATTTTTAATCGGTTTTCTCACAGTAATAATATCAGTTTTATAACGTTCTAATGTCTCGATGTCTTTTAAGTAAAGATCATGGCTCCTTAGTTTCATACTTAAACCATTTTCTGGGTATTTGACGTAGCGACGTACAGGTTTCCCTCTTACATAGCACCAACTGCACCCGAAATACCCGTTGTACTGAATCCTGTTTTGTAAAACTGGTCGGGCTTTCGAGTCAACAGCACAGGTGAAAACAAAAAAAAGAAAATTGATTACCTCTCCGCTAGGCCTAAGTACTCGAATTCCTTCTTCTCTTAATTGATTCAAAGATTCAGTGAAATATTTTAAATATAAATTCATTCCCGTAGGTTGAGGCTCCGTAGGAGCATACCAAAGTCCGGCCAATAGGAGAATTTTGAATCTAATCTTAACTGGTAACTCATTAATAATAATTTGAATGGGCCACAGGCTCATGCGACTGCTCTCTAACATTTTTGCACCATCAACATTGAAATTAAATGAAAGAATGCAAGTGCGTGGATCCTGTGGAAAAGATGCTTTAACCTTTTGATACCTTTTAGTATCATATACATCTCTGATAGTTTCAGAATTTAAATGACTTATTCGTGGTTTAGTGTTTTCCAATAACATACTGACAATGACATCATCCTGCAACAATCTTCTAATTTGATGCTGCATGTCAAATATTATGAAGTAGTTTTCTGAATTTGTGGTAATCTCAAACATTGCATTACATTTTTTGCAATTTACTACTTTTTCTATAATAACACCACTTGTGGGAAAAGGTTCACAAAGTTCTAAAAAAACATGTTGTGCAAAAAAATACATACATCATTTTATCTTTATGCCCATTCAACAAGTCGTTAACTCAAATTTACTAATATTCTTATGTATATTGCCCGAACAGATTTTCAATAAATTGAATACTGAATATCTGGCTTCATCGCTGAAATTATAGCGTAAGGATACAGCATTCACCATATTGAAAACCGACCACGCATTCAATTCAGATTTTTCGAACATTTTGACATGTTTGTATTGTTCAATCTTCTGTGTTCTACTTTCAGAAGTAGTATTACGAGGCAATTTGCGTTGTGTCCTATTTTCGTCAATGTAATTACCAACAATACAATTACTGTAGTCACTCTCATCGTTATTCATGACATCTTCAACATTGGCGTTTTCTGAATCTCCTTCATTATTATCAGATCGTGTGTTTTCCAGTATGAAGATATCATCGTCATAGTGTGGAATTCGTTCCTCGGTAAATTTTCTTTTTCGTCCAAATGCATCTTTATTCTTTTCTTCATCTGTATTGTCGTTGACACATTCAACTTCGTGATCAGTTTGATTTTCGGAGCCGTTTAAAGAAGGTATATACAATTCACTTGGATTTGAAGCAGGTCCTTCTACTGTCGATTCATGCGCTATTTTTTTACCTTTAATATGTAATAATTAAGACATTACCAAAGTAATTTTCCTGCTAAGCTACCGAAAACATTGATAAAACTGTATATACCAATTCTGTACAAAATTATGCACAATTTTGCAGTATAAATAAGATTCACGGTCTATAGAGGTTTAATGATCTTTAATATCATTTATACACCTAGGACGTGGATAGTACATGAATATTTCGGTCCACGGGCTGTAATAAGGCTCTCGGGCTATGCCCTCGAGCAATATTACAGCCCTAGGGCCGAAATATTCATGTACCACCCGTGCCCTCGGTGTATAAAATTCTGTACGTACCTCGAGTTTTCTTGGTACGTAATGTACAATTAATGAGATTTAATTCGATCGAGCGGTAACAGTTCCTACGCGCGACGGGGACTGCACTGAGAAAAAAATTCAAAAAAATGGGCCAGGCATCGATAAGGCAAGCGTATGGCACAGGCGTATTGGCTCGGGTCGGGCACAGTATGGCATAAATCTGGCGCGTCAGCCCAATTTTACATGGTTCGACCCGAGTAGGGCACGGGTCATGCAGTGGTCTGGCATGAGTCCGGCGCGCCAGCCCAATATTTTTTTGGAGCGGTACAAGTACGGCGCGAGTATGGCAGAAGTACGGCATTAGGCTGGTTCGCGATCATGATCCAGCCTTCTTTGCCGTACACTTGCTATATTCCTGCCAGCTTTGTGCCAGCTTTCTGCCGGCCTTTTGCCAGCTTTCTACCTTATCTTTGCCGTACTACTTTTTCCCACGCGGGCGTCGCTGCTAAGTATAGCAGTAACCGTTCCACCCTGCCCTCTTAAAAATTGTAATTCTGTGATAAGAATTTTGTCTTCCTACCGACTATCCATTTGTAACAATAATAATATTCCTGTCACAAAGCTCAATAAGTTTTACCCCAAAAATTTGATCTTTTAGATATAAAATCTTTTTCTTACACGTGCGGGAGAAGTGCCTGCTTCTCCCACACTCAGCAGTGGGAGAAGCTTACGCTTCTCCTACTGATGAGCGCGGGAAAAGCAGGCACTTCTCCCACGCACTTGTAAGAAAAAACATCGTACTCCACTGGTGGGAGAAGTCGGCGCTGCTCCCACTAGTAAAGTAATATACTATTATCTATTTGTCACAGATTCCACTAAGGTTGTGTTAACCAGAATCTTCTTGTGACAATCTGATTCACAGTTTGCGAAATTTCGAATATGATTGGCCTAAAATCATAGGTTAGTTTGCGCATGCCTCGGAACGCCGGGACATCATACGGACCTGATTTCCTCTTGTGACAAGAGGAATTTTCGCAAGAAGAGTTTTTATCCGACATAGTCTGACATTCTCTTGACTAAATATTGACACGATTTTCCACTTGTCACAGGAAGATTCAGGTCATCACAATCGGAAATTTTTAAGAGTGTGTTCATGCTTTAGGGGGAACCGTTCCTCCTGACTATTTTCCGTGTGGGTATGGCAAAGTCGTTTTAGTCATTTTTAAGAATCATTTTTTCAATAACTTCTTTGTTTAACCAATAAACTTCATGTATCTAATAAACTGGAAAAGTTTGATGATATTCTGCTGTACTATGTTTAAGAAATTAGAACATATCTTCATAGCTATCCGAAAAAGCACAACATTATGGTAAGGACATGTAAATTACATTACAGAACATTTTTTCATTTTCCTATCTGATAACCTTAATTATATTTGTTATTTATTATATGTATATAGGTGTTGTGAATTTGTTAAGAAACGATGAAGAAGCTTGAGTTTTAAAAATTGGATATTTAAGAATAGATGCAGTTAATTAGAGGACTGGTAAAAAACTACGTAAATATAGAATATTATTTAAATAATTTACCAGTTAATATTTTACTTGACTCCTTAAATATATGGCCCTACAAGATAAAACTACTTTAAGCAATGCGGTCTCACAATTGCGCCAATTTTAATTTTAATCTGGGTTCAGTAATTTATATATTGTTTCGATTAAACAATTCACTATGAAAATAGAAAAGATTATTATTGCAAATTATCACCGGTTATCAAAGATTCGGAGGGATATTTATATAATCTGAAAACTGTGTAGAGAAATAATAAATTAAAATGATAGGGGCGCCGGTATCCTAGACTAGAAACATCTCAGGTACACGGACAAAAAGTTGGCGTAACAGAAGGAACAGTTAACATTCAGTTAAATATGAGCCATATTTATCTAAATCAAGTAAACTGTTAGTTGTATGAGGGTAAACTTTATTTCGGTGTAATACAAACAATTATTCCAAAGCCGATTTTTATTTTTTGTAGATAGTTTTTATAATTACTATATATTACAGCTACATACAACAGCTGACCAAAATATAAACATCTTCTTCTGTTAAAGCCGTTACAGCATTCTAGGTTTTATTTTCCATTTTATACTCGAAATATGTCGACACCGAATTTATGCGAAATTCAAATATTCATTGACAAGCGGACGCTTATAATTGGAAAATGGAATGACTCTCAAGGTTGATTACATCACACTCTAATCTGAGCCAAAAAATCTCTTTGACGAATGCGAACTCCCTTGCGAATCGTGTTCATGACATTGTCCGCGGAATTACAATCCCAGAAATCATTGTCTGAACGCCGTAAAACGATATATATATACGTCATGATTTTTAATCTCGCAGAGACAAGCGAAATCAATACAAACATACTTATGTTTATCGAATCGGCAATAGCGAAGCTGTATATCTCAATCCCAGATGTCGCTTATGTTGACGCCTTTAGGATTCGGAAGCCTTCCCCGAAACCACGGCCTGCTTTAGTTAAGTTTATGTCCAACCGTTGGACACAACTTTTGTTCGACAATCTAAACAAATGGAACACCCAGAACTTGTCATTAGCTAACGATCTCTCTCGTGAGGAGCTGGCAGAAAAAAGAGAAATCTTGAAAATTATCCCTCTCCTGATGCAAAGGGGCTTTCCGGTTATAAGATAATCAAATTTAGAGAACGCCCGTCGTTTATTGGACTCCCGTGAACCGATTTCGCAAGTCGGTAGCGACATGCCGACAATGCAAGATCCACTATCCCCAACCCCCGATGTCGTAGAGGATAAACAAGATATGATGGTCCGCTGAGTGCCCTAACCCATAACTAGGTAAAAACAAATAAAAGACTCATTACTTTCGAATCCTTGAGCAGGAAAAGTCGAGGCACCATAAACAGGTCAGGCCCTGCCAAAAATACACTTTCAAAATACTTCAGTGACACCTTTCAATCTCCCGGCAAAAGTACCCCGCAGTCCGGGGCGGAATCTACGCTAAATTCTACTCCAAACAATGATTTTTCAGCCCAACAAGACACTGTCTAATTAATTGGACCATACGATCTGTTAAACTTCCATTTCTGTCGATTTCTTCCAAGAATGAAACAGTATTGTAGCACTTTACATGACCGCCTAAGAAAATACATATTTAACACAGTTTAATATAAATTCAATTTCTAAAAAAGTCAATTGCTAGCAGTAGAAAGTAATTAGAATGCAGTGAATATGTATGTATCATTTTTAACTTGGAATGCAAGTTTATCAATATTTTCCTGGATAGCTTGGTCGCTTCACACTTCAATTAGAAAGTTATTGATTTTGAAATTGTTTAACTTATCATTATGTATATAATACTTACGAACATAATATTTATATATTCTAATGACTGAAAATAAATATTTTTGAAATACACACCAACTTTTAAACGATTTCTCCATCGCCAATAAGTAGACCTACTCCTACTTTTGAACGGGTCGCTATACAACACTTTGTAATCCTTGGACCGACAATTTCTTTCATCACTGCTCATCCTGCTGAAAAGTGTGTAACACGCTTTGTTTATGAGTAAAACCACAAATAATCTAAAATCTATTTTTGTTCAGCTTCTAACTAAGCTTACACTAAATGAGCCTTTTTACATTTACCTCTTTACTTCTATTAGTTTCTTATGTATACAATTTGAAATTGCAATTGAAATATTTCATCTCGGTTTCGAACCATTGACAGGTTACTTCAAAAGCGCTACGTAACAAGCTGTCAGAATAATTGTGTGTTCTTAAATTTCTCTTGTCTTTTCAAACTTTGAAAATGTCATTTGTTTATAACTGACAGAAATCTGTTTGCAACTTCAGTGGTTTTCGAAAAATAATAAAAAACGGAATCATTCAGTGCAGTGAAACTATTTGATGGGCAGTAAAACCCGTAAGTTAAATTTAATAAAGCGTTGGATTACAAGTTGCGTTTTTCAAATCGCGCAGACGCTTCGCTTCGTGCTAAATGCATTTTATTATTAGCTGAAAAAGAAGTCCATTCTCAAATAAGAAGCTGCAATGCAACGACTGGACGATGCGAAAACCGCAACCATAGTTTTTCGGCATAAAATGTAATTTGATGAAAAAATTTAATTTCAGCAAAAATGTTTGTCTATGTGAAATTAAAAGACACGTCTGAGGAGGGAATAGTGGCAACCACGGATGTCATCAATTTCAAAGCAGCCAAAATAGACAAAAAGCGCTTTAACGTTAGATGGAAGGATGGAAAAGTTTACAAGGCTACCCTCACCACTCTTGGAGGTAAGCAGCTATTCAGTGTTGAATGTTGTTTCTTGCTGATTTCGTTACATTCTGTCGTTGTTTGTGATTTGCTCGGTGGAGGCTTCATAAACATACATCGTTCTCCAATGAGACCAATTCCCAGATTTATCAGGGGACACGGTAGTGTTCCCGGCCAAGTACAAAAAAACTTGGCCGGAGGCACGGCAGTGTAATAACCTTATCCCGAGTGAACAAATGGTCATTTTTGGATCACTTTAGCGGACTTCGCCATCGTGTAGCCCGCATAAAACTGAGTAGAAACGAAAAAGTTTCATCCAATTTGGTCCATTCGTTGTAAAGATATGGATGTTTGAAAATCGACATTTTTGTTGAATTGGGGAAACGTCGGTTTCTTCTTCTTCTTATTCAGTGTCACAACATGGCGGCGTCATATAAAATATTATATATAGTTTATGTATTTTAATAACATATTATCATCAATTATTATTGGAGGGTCGAGGGGGTGGGGTAGGGGAAGTGTCAGGGTCGAGGGGGGTGTAAAAAGGGGGGGTTAAAATGTAATTTTTATTAAATTAATCGTAAATCAATAGACGAGTTGGTTCGAGGGGAGTCCGGGTACGGGGGACGGCGATGACGCAACCTGGTGAACTAGGTCAATCTACCGACGGCGATGACGCAACCTGGTGAACTAGGTAAATCTACCCACGGCGATGACGCAACCTGGTGAACCAGGTCTATCTACCGACTGCGATGAGGTAACCTGAAGAACTAGGTCATTCTATTGATGGCGATGACGCCACGTGGTGCAGCAGGTCAAAGTACCGACGGCGATGACGTCATCTGGTGAACCAGGTCAATCTACCGATGGCAATGACGCCATCTGGTGAACCAGCTCAAACTCCCAACGGCGATGACGCCACCTAGTGAACCAGGTCAATCTACCGATGGCGATGAGGCAACCTGGTGAACCAAGTCAATCTACCGATGGCGATGACGCCACCTGGTGAACCAGGTCTATCTACCGACGGCGATAAGGCAACCTGGTGAACTAGGTCATTCTATCGATGGCGATGACGCCACGTGGTGCAGCAGGTCAAAGTACCGACGGTGATGACATCATCTGGTGAACCAGGTCAATCTACCGACGGCGATGACGCCACCTGGTGAACCAGATCTGTCTACCGACGGCGATGAGGCAACCTGGTGAACTAGGTCATGCTATCGATGGCGATGACGCCAAGTGGTGCAGCAGGTCAAAGTACCGACGGCGATGACATCATCAGGTGAACCAGGTAAATCTAGCGACGGCTATGACGCCACCTGGTAAACCAGATCTATCTACCGACGGCGATGAGGAAACCTGGTGAACTAGGTCATTCTATCGATGGCGATGACGCCAAGTGGTGCAGCAGGTCAAAGTACCGACGGCGATGA
>JABFPB010006216.1:0-12289 GCA_022817645.1 Ceratoteleas bidentatus | reverse complement strand
CCATTTCTAATGCAAAATAAAGGTAAAATATAATGTTTAAGTTACCAAAATTAAATTTAAGTTTTCCTATGTATTTTCAATGGGAACTTAAAAATGACACGTCACTGGTTATGTTTTATCATTTCGACGTTCCCAAATGAAAATATACATAAAAATATATCAGTTTCCGCTCTTAACCAAATTTCTCAAAAAATGTGACTTAACTGGTTTTTCCTCAAAACCACAGAATTACTCTACTAACTGAAATATGAAAGTATGAAAATCGCCTTAAAAAGTATTTAGTACAATATGAAGATGTTTCTTAGTGTTTGTTGCTAAAATTTGTTGTGGTATCTATATCTCTCCCTTATTAATGTACTAAAAACTAATTTAGTGTTTAAAAATATATTTCTTAAAGTACTATTTTTGTAGCACCTTTGTTAAGAAAACTAAAATAAGAAACGAAGCGAAATAAATGCGGCGGTGAATTCCACTGTGACAAAGAGATTTTTATTTTAGTTATCATAGTCTTTTTTTTATTTTTAAATGTGTTCCTCTATCTGGTCCCAATTAATACTTAAAGTACTTTTTATGAATATTATTATTATTATTATTATTGTTATTCAGGATGGTAAACAGTTATGATTTGTTAATGTTATATTAATCATATTAATACCGTGACTTGAAGAAACTATAAATCAGAGGTGCCAATAAAAAAGTGTTTGTCTAAGTAAAGTTTTCATAATTTCAGTCAATGTCATGGATATTTGGGAAAAAAATTCGAAAACTCATTTTATAAATATTCATCGAAATTTAAACATACATACTCAGTTTCCAATTTAACCTGACAAGCACAATTTTAATTGATTACAACTCTAACATACTCCATGAAAACTTTTCATTCCCTCTGTCTTTCTAATTCCACTTCTCCTCTATTTAAATCCTAAAACCTACAGCAACAATAAATCTTCACACGTTACCTTCAAACAATTCCAATCAGTAATCTCCCCGAACAAACATAATTAACCTTTTAATTAAACATTGACCTTTTTCATCTAAATCTCCCATCGAAACACCAACTAAAGAAACCCTCAATCCAAACCAATATCATATTCCACCCATTCCAAAATCACCCGAAAAACCCTTCTCGCCACCCAAACCCACCCTGCTTTTTCCATTCCCAAAAACTCTAATTAGGAAGCGGCCATTCCCGGTCCATCCGAAAATCCTGCATTACCGTCATTACCGTAACCGCAAATCCGAGCTTTCGATGACGCAACCGAAGCGAATCGACGAAATTTCGCACGCCAAATTTGAAGAAAAACTCGCCATCGATTCGATTCGGTCACGGCATCCTGCGCCGCGCTTTTTGTCGGCATTACACGAATTATCTCTCTTTGTCATCATCCACGCGAGGCACTCTCGCGTTGCGGCATTTTTCCCACATGGCGAACAAAAAAAATCGACCCAGCCCCCTGTAATCAGCGCGCCAAACCGCGCCGATGCGAACAATGAATGACTGCAGTGGCTTTTATTAGGTGCAACTTGTATCCGCTCAGAGGACGGAACTCGAAAGGAGGTCTCTCGAGCTGCGAGAAGAAAGAGCCAGGGCTATCGCCGCGCTCGAGGAGTCCGAAGAAAGGGCTTTAGCCTTGGAACGACTGGCCCACGAAGCGGAACACCGAGCTAAAGCCGCGGAACGGGAGAGGTGAGCAATCAAGCGCCAACTAATGCCAGCCGAATTTTAGCCGCGCGGCCTTTCGCTTTTCATGCGTCATTCGATCGCGGATAACCTCGATTCGCCGTGTCCCGTGGCTCTCATTACCGCGACGCAGTAGCCTTGTTTTTCGCCGTCACGAAAAAAGGCGACGGCAACGATCCCGCCGGCTTTTTCGACGGCGAAAAAATTGTTGTCGATATCGGCTGGGAAGAACGGGATCGGTGGTTTGGAGGTTCATTTTTTGGGGACGCTTTTTGGGAGATGATTTGGGATTATTTGATTCGATTGGAAAAAGGTACAATGTAAAAAAGGAAGTCAATATATATACTGTATATTCGAAAATGGAATTTGAGATTTCAGTGAATAAGCTTTAATTTTCAAGATCGACTGTGATTTTAAAGATTCACTTTAAAGTAAATATGTTTGGAAACACAACATTTTTTACAGTGTAAATGAAATGACTGGAGTATCATTTGGTGGATAATATAGATGAAAAAATATAAAATGTAGATTTGAAAATATATTTTGTGTATTATATGTTGAATGAGGTTATTGCAAATAGTCAAATTTACCACGATTTGACAAAAGGCTAAACAAATAATCTTAAACATTCAGATTAAGCGTTTAGGATAGACCAACAATGATTTCAAAATTTATAAATGTCAAAGTATTTCAACTAATGCGCATGTATTTGAAATAAGTAACCAAAATAATTGTAATTGTCTGTATATAATGTGAATCTATTTTATTCTGTAAGTCACAAACATTCATATTAAAATTGGAGTTCATCGCGAAGAATGTCAATACAATGCATATCATGTAGAATAAAGTTTTGAAATTGACTGTAATGTCATTCCCACCTTAAAGTACTTACTGCATGATTTATACTACGTAGTGCGCCCGTCAGAAAAAGTATTGAACTGTAACTAGAACCAATATATATCGTACGTAGAAACAATAATTCTACACGCGATAATTCATTTTGAACAAATTCGAATCGTCTTTAAAATAGTTATTTATAAGATTCACTATTTAAGACAAACTTTTTTCTGATAGACAATAAAAATAAATTATAAAATTAAATAAAATTAAAAATATATTTCAAAAAAATATATATTCAATTATTATAGGTAGGTAATCTAATTTTCGCAACATTAGTTTTTTAACAGTAACCGTTTTAATCATTTTACTTTTTTTATTTCCAATATCTATAATTCCATCTTAATAACGGTGTTCTCTTTACAACACTGCCATCCTTTTTAGGCGTTAGAAAATCATTTTCAAATGACCCATTTGCAACTCGCAGCGTTTTGATCGGATGATCTTCGGTACGATTTTCTCGAAGGGATGTTAAGCAATGCAAATTGAGCAACGGTGAACGCGAAGAAAATACGTTGCCGTACATTTCAAAAGCAACCGTTCTTATCATCGGAACCGCCGATCTCGACAAAAACGGGCACCTTTTGCGCGCATTTGCTTTTTGAAACGGATCGTTTCGCAAAAGGGCGATTCGAGATCTCACTCTTCATCTACATTCGGTTTGCTGAAAACCATACACATAAATCCTCCCCGCGGACGTTTAACATGGTTTATATCTTATTCTTCGCAAGACCGTTTGTTTAGAACAAAAATGATAAAATGGAAAACCAGAATTTGCATATTCATTGTTCACAAGTAGAATCTAGACTACGGGCACGCGGGCGAATTATCTGCGCCATCTCGGCTCGGCCTTAATTAAAATTATTACAACTATTCGCATAGCGTAACTCGAAAACAATGGCAAGATAATATTGTCTTAGGCGCGACACCTCGGATTCTCGGCAAAAATGCAAATTCTGACGTCAAAACTTAACTGTACTCCTCTGCCTTGCACGCCATTCTTGTCCGTAATAAACGTGGCGTTCGAAAAAATTCTTCGACGCATTCTTTTATGCAACGCATTACGCAAATGTCGAAGAGAAAGACTTTTATTACGGTTTTCTCGAGGCAGTGAACAGGCAACGTTGCATAATTCAAATTCAGCGAAAAAAATCGATTCGCCTACGTTGCCTCCGAAAAGGAGCGACCGCGCGGAATTTGAAATCCGCTGGAATATGCGGCACGGCGTTTCTTCGGCGGTCGTAAACCCCGGGAAAATAAGAATCGTAACTTGCGTCATCGCCGGTGTCCAATAGGGATCGTTAGAGTCATTCGGACGAACTTTTTCACTAGCGATTTCGACGAACAATGGAAACCGGCGATTGTTTGGGTCAGTCGACTTGCGCAATTACGGATTTCGGCACCTTCGAGACCTTCGGCAGACAAACTGTCGAAATTGGTCGGAAAAAAGTCCGGAAAATGGGGGTTTCCATTCCTAAGTCGGGAATTACCATCTTAATAAAACAATAAAATATAACAATATACAAATCAAATAATATATACTTTATGAATATGTTATTTGATTTTTATATTGTTATATTTTATTGTTTTATCAATAAAATATAACAATTGATAAAACAATTCATCCAATTTATTAATGGTTGTTAATTTGTTTTAATGGTTATTAATTTATTAATATTCTTGACAATTCGCCAACTTTGAACAAAATGTATCCTTTACGTCTATTAAATTTTCGATTCTTTTTATCTAAGAGTTTCATCAAATTTGTTAGAACTTTTTCCAGCAAGTTGTGAATTGTTTTCGAAGTTGTTTGCTATGTTGCCGGGAGTGTTTGTTATTCCCCGAAGCGGCGAACATAAATCGGCGCAAAAATATCAGAAAAGTCTATGCGCACGTGCAACTGCTCGCGTCTTGTTAAAATTCATAAGACACGAGGTGGTAACTCGCGAGTACTTTCATGAATCCCAACTGACCGTGGACGAACTCGACGAAACTGAATTCTCACCGGAGCATTTACACCGATTAACCTTCACCGGGAGAATTGTATTATAAAAATGACCATCGCGGGATATAAATTTATACAAACACAATGGCCAGTGAAAGTCCTGTTTTATTGTCTAAAATAAATTGGCATGAAAAGAGTCTTTTTGTCGAGTTCGACGGGGAAAAAGGCCGTAACACACATCTGTCAATTGCAATTATTCGCAGGATGCTGCTCTCATTCTTCATTCAGAAAAATTTCAGAAAAAGAACGCAGGTTTTTATTTCGCGACCAGTTACACTTAAACTTGAACTCAAGTGTTTCCTGTGGAGAAAATGTTTATGATTGACGTTTGATAATCGTCTAGTTAGAGTCTGAACTTCGTTTGGATTTCGTTTGAATTACGCGAAAATATTATATGAACTTATGTAGAGATTACGTTTGGATAAAATGTAGATTACAGTTCTAACTGAGAACAAAATTAAATGTTCGAAACGTTTTATAAAATTACTTTTTATTTTGTTATATTTTTAAAAAATATAACGATGCTGAAAAAATTTAAGAGTACAATTTATAAGTCAATTTTTTAAACTGTGTAAAAAGGTGACTTCATACCCTTTTATATTAGCACAAACATATTTTCTACGTATATTGAAATTTTTTTATTTTACATCATTTAATTTTTAATTCTGTGTATACAGCCCTAAGGTCTTCGAATGTCAAACCAAATGCAATTTTACAGTTACAATACTAAAAACCCTGGAATATTACGCAATATTCTCAGCATTCAAGGTCCGATTCATTAAACTTTTTCCTGTACTTTTTTCACTTTACTCCATCGTTCATTTCCACAAAGATTCATTTTATCCATAATGCAAAGGCGCGAAAAAAAAATGTAGACAATTACGCTCATTTCATTAAAACTCATTCCACTCAGAGACCCTGGAGAACCCTGTAGCATTCCTCCTCCAGTTGACAAAGAGCTCCGGCGCAAATTTTTATCACCGCCCAGGGTCAAGCGATTAATCAACGCTGCAAGCCAAATAGGAAAGTTGGCTGCAATTTGAGATAGCAAAGGTCAACGTGGTTTGCGCGCAACACTTTCGCGCCTGAGGAAAGTGCACTGCTCCGCACTGAAATTACAGTTATTTGATGCCCCTTCGATTGCAACCATCAACCGCTGATTGCGCGAAAACTTGCTATGTAAATAAACACGACGGAAGTTGTTCGACAAGTTCAAATTACGCAATCCCGTCGCTGCCGCGATTTCGGTTAAAACCAATTACACGTTGTTTGCACTTTCTTTTTGCCTCGCGCGTGCGTGGAAAATGCCTCGAAAGCGATCCGCGAAATTACGTCGGCGCCACGCCAAATCGCAAACAACTCGCCGCAGGTGAATTTCGCCGGGGATTTCGTTTTTACGGCTTAATTGAATAAATAAAAATAATTGCTCTAATGTTCGCCGGCACAAAGGGAACGAATGCAAATGACGCGCGCGATAAATTTCCATCGCGAAACAATGCGAAATTGGATGGAAAGGAACGTGCGAAAAAACGGCGAGATCGAGCGGCGCTGTAAATCTTATCCGCAAACAATCGCAATTGTAAATCGCAATCAGAGAAATGAACGCGGCGCGCGCATTGTTTCGAGACACTCGGTAGATCATAGGAATGGTCAGTTCGCCGCCCACCTCGCGAGCGATCCCACGCGAACCTGCAAATCCGCGGACCGAAAATCCAGTTGCGTCAGCGGCGCGGACTAAACGGGACACTTGTTACGATCGTCCGGCTGGTAATTATTCTAATGATTATTCTAATGAAAATGGCCAGTGAACTCGCGCCAAGCGACGCGTTTCATCGTTTTCCCCGTGCGTTGTTACGGGAGCAGGAAATCGGCTTCTGCCGTGTCAATTGACATGTTCACTTCGCGCGAACTGATGGATAATTGCTAGATAACGAGACAACCGTTTCCCCCGACACAACCAAGTTAGCACGAATTTGAGAATGAGAAAAATTTGTGTGCAAATTGTTTATATTTATGATAAATTTAGCTTATGGTATACTTATGCAGAAAAGGAGTGTGAAATTCAAGAATATATATTGCTATCAAGTATATACTTGATAGCAGTTGCACATGTGTATTTGCTAGTTTCAATAATATCTGTAAAATTACAATTTTACTGTCCCCAAGGTACAGTACACAATGTCAATATTTATTGTGTGGATATAATTACTTAACTGAATTATTATTAAATATTAATATGATTTATGAAGTAAATAAATCAGGGCTTAAACACATTAGATAATAGCTTCCGTTCAAAATTATCGGATTATATTGAAATAAAAAATCGATGTGGCTTGGTATCGGCGTAAAGGTACTCCGTTAGTCCGACGACATTTTTTCTGCTTATTTCTGCTTAATTTTTGCTTAATCTTGGAGTCGACAACTAACGTCTGTCTTGATACTACCCTAACGGAACAAAACTTTAAACGTTTTAAACGTTCACACAACGTTTATTGGACATTAAACGTTTAATGAACGTTTATAAAACGTTTTTCGGCTTGTGTTCCGTTAGGGTATAGGGAACTGAAATAAAATAATTGTACAGGTAGAGCAAATAGTGATCCTTTAGCTTAGAAAACGTTCAGTTGATTAATTAAATACATACCAATTTATTAAACAAAATTATATTTTCTTAAGAAAAATTGTTAAATTAAGAGTTTATATATAATTACTAAAATTGCAATAAAACATTTGTTGAATTTAAAATTGTTGAAAGATATATTTACCAACAAATATATATGTACAAAAAGTTACTAACTTAATTATCTGTAATGAAGCTTAAACAATTTTGTTGTTAATGTATAAGTTTAAAAACTATAAGTTTACTGCTCATAATAATTTCTATTCGGTATGTAAAGTTAAGGTGTATGTATGTGATTTTACAAATGTGTGTGTAATATCCAGGGATATACAGTTTAAAATGCATCGTAACTTTCAATATTTTCACAGTATGGTAAACACAACATATCTTTTTTTTAAACAAATTAC
The DNA here is from genome assembly GCA_022817645.1 of Ceratoteleas bidentatus. Taxonomy (NCBI): domain Eukaryota; kingdom Metazoa; phylum Arthropoda; class Insecta; order Hymenoptera; family Scelionidae; genus Ceratoteleas; species Ceratoteleas bidentatus. The sequence goes on along the minus strand of JABFPB010006216.1, from coordinate 4,679 downwards.
TGTTAGTTTGAAAAATCTTTCTCAGATGATATAGCCAATTCCGTTGAAGAAATACAATCTCTAAAAATCTCTGAGTACCTTTGAAAATTTCTGAAAATCTCTTAAAATCTCTGAAAACGTTTCAAAATTGGAACTGTCAGAGTTTTTCAGAGATTTTCAGAGAAAAGTCTGAAAATCGTTAAAAAATTTTGTCAAAAAATTGGGACTGGCATAATTTTTTCAGAATTTTTTAGAGATGTTCGGAGATTCTTAGAGATTTCAGAGGTTTTTAGTTTTCAAAGATTTTATTTCTACAAGGGTTTTCTTTGGATCTATGAAGATTTACCTTGCAAGACTAAAAAACATACTTTGAACTTGCAATACCTGTTTTCAAAAGAGATACGATACGTTTCGGTTACTGTTTCCTACACTGTAAAAAATAACTGTAACGCACTTTATAGTTTTACCCTAATTTTACAGTAACACTTTAATTTACCCAAAGCTGATTGGCTCAAACTTTAAATATTACAATAAAATACTACATATGCAGTAAAACTGAATATGTACAATTTTAATTTTACAGAAAAAGTGTAAACTCATTTTTTACAGTGCATTGCTACTCCAACCCACCATTAAAAAATCACTTAAACTCCCACCTCTATCACCCATTGGCGATTGACGAACACCAACCACCTCCTCCAGACCCATTCCCAGAAAACCTAGATCCATCTTGAGCCTGCAAGATAACGCGGCTTGGACAATGGAATGCACTTTCCTACAGGGTGTTCTAAATAAAAGCGCCGCTATCCCAATGCAATTTATTATTATCCAATCAGATTAGCTTTATTACCCTAAAAATAACCTCCGATCCCGCCGTAACTCCCTCTAATTTAATCGCGCGCATTCTTCCTTTCAATCGAATCACCCCGCCTGTCCCTTCGAAGGACAATGGCCACAATCGCGTGTCGTGATTGTGGCCGATCGAAGTCACTTCCGCCGCGTCGACTCATGCTCAGCTTTTGGTTTTTAGGGATGAACTGGCATCTGCCCTGGCGGCCCTCGAGACCGAGAGGCGAGGCCGATCTGGCTCGATTACCAGGCCGCCCCGGTCCTTGTTGGCGGAAATGGAGTGCGAGGAGGAGGAAGAGAGCGAAGGCAGCTCTTTCGTCGGCGACGCGGCGGAACTCCGGGCGGAAGTGACGCGAGCCTGCAAACGATTAAAAGAACTTTCCTGCCAGCTGAGAAGGGGCGAGGACGATTCCGGTCTGCAGAGCGACTGCGACGAGTCGATGCCGGGTATCACCAGCAACAGTGAGACTCTGCAATCGGAGGTGCGTGAGTTTGACTGTCTATTTTCGTTCGCTCGCGAACGTGCAGTCATCGGTTACGTAACGTTGATTAACAATTTCCAGTTAATCCGACTGACAAATCGGGATTGAATCATAACTCGGGGTATGCTAAGTAGATGGTCTCGTTGGGTGTAATTAGATCTTGGGAAAAGAAATGGGGGATTGAGTAATGGAATGGGTGAGGTGGTTAATTGGAATTAGTAGGCATTTGTTCTGGTATTTTTATAGGAAATGTTTATTCAATGGTATGGAAAGATAATTCGATTTAGAGATTCAGGGTATTAGAAAAGGGGTATGAAATTGTTTATATTTATATTTATATTTATATATTTGTTGTAATTTATCTGGGCAGAAAAGAACTGTAAATGCCTAAAATTAAATGAATAAGAGAATAGTAAAGTTGAATGGTTGAGTTCAATATCAATATAATGAGGTGAGGTACATTTCTATCGAGTTAGTGATTATCATGAGCAAGGTTGTGATACAATACTATTAACAATTACTATTACAATACTATTAGCTGTAATAAGATTTTGATAGGTTCCAGTCAGACGTAATGGATTGGTCTCTTGAGGGAGAGAAACTATTTGGTTTTATATGGAAGAATGTCAACATGTTTATTAGGATTAGATTAAATGATTACAATATAATCGCTACAATTCAGACATTTTTTATCACTAGTTTGAAAATTTCACTGTAACTGACAGAAATCTGAAACAGGCATATTTCTTCAATGTATGCCTAAATGTATTTCATTTTTCTCTGTGTAATAAGACATCTTGCTGATCGGCAGTCTATAATTGAAGCTGTAATGATATGAGATGATGAATGATGTAATCGAGTTCATTCAGAATGTTTCATTAAAAAGTATAAATATTTGGTTAAACGATTCTTGCTAGAGACTGAGTCAGACAAATGATAGGATGAGAATTAATTAAAACCTGTTTGAAAAATTGCACGGTGATGGTCACAAAGATGAATCTCAAAGTTTCCCGAGGCAAATGAATTACTTTTCAGCATTGAAAAATAAAAAAAGACTTCATCGCAGCCTCGATACAGTTTTTAATTGTCGGTTTTGTTTCATTGTTTCATTCAAACTGGGAAGTCAGAGGCTTAGAATAAAGCACACAGTGGGACAATGGAAAATGATACAAAAAGTATTTTGTGGAATAAGGTGAAGATCAGGAGGTGACTCATTTTTATATTGAACCAATTTCGTTAGACGATACAGTTATTACTTTGTTTCAGACTTTATTTGTATGGGTGCTACAATAGCATGCTGCTCTTTTCGTAGAACAATGTTTGGTTCTTTTATTTGAAACTCCATAATTGTCACCTTATTTTGATTTGATCGTATTATTAATGCTGGAATAATTTCAATTGTAGTATAATGACTCTTTAAATGTAATTGTTTTTAAAGAATATTTAATATTTAATAAACACTTTAATAATACTGAGTTCTTAGTGAAATGAAGTTCCAAATATAGAAAACTGAAAATGATTGTAATTTTTTTAAGTAAATTAAACTGTGCGGATGAAAGTAAATTTTGCCTCTGGAAACCACTTAAATGATAATTTTCAGCTGTGTTTAGCTTGATGAAGAAATATTTAAACCGTGACTGCATTTACATCTGCGAGTGAAATGTTAAGTATTGCTCATCACTGAGTTCGACACAAATAAACTTCACTTTATAACGTTGAATATAAGGCAAAGCGATTTCATAAAAATGATTTAGTTCGTTACGTAAGGAGTACATCTTGTTCGACACACTTGCGATGCAAAACCAAAGATTTGTTTCTTCTTCTCGTGAATGAACGAATAATACCGAATGAAAATACATTACTGTTATTTAACCCCAATGTTCAGGTCTATAAAAATTGTTATAAATCGATGCAACCGCGATTAATTTCATAAATCAAAAGAAGTTTACTACTGGATTTTTCTCAGTTATTTATTGTGACTTATTCACGAAACCATTTTTATCAAACGTAATGTCAGGAAAAAAATCACAATGTTTATGAACGTTAGCAAATTGATTTATTTAGAACGTTTAGAACGAAAGTTTACAGTAGAATTATTACTAACATTGTCCAGAAACTAACTATATTATTTTGCGAAAATTTTATAAACAAATTTTTTCAAATTCAAATTGAAGTTGCAAAAGCAAAATGACATACAACAGTTAAATTCTCGTATAGAATGTAAAAAAATGGCAATGCAGCGTTCACAAATATTAACACGTAATACTTTGTAGTACTGTCACATCAGATAAAATTAATTTAATAAATTAATATTCACGGCGTACGCAATGTCAATAATCAAAACAAGTAACATGAAATATATTTTTGCGAGTCTCGACAAACATGTTAGATACAGGTATATGGCATTCGTATAGAATACTTAATTCATCTCATATCTGGCACGTGAAGTACGTGTGTTAATTATGTATGTAAGTCGTGTGTAAAGCACGCGTTTTTTCACGAGTCTGGAACAAAATTAAAACTAAATGTTTGATAGGATAGAACTTTAAGGTCAATAAACCGACACGCAAAGTCTTCTCGCTAACACATTTTATGTTTAATACATCTTTGTCATTTAACATACATTAATTTTTCAGTATTATTATCATCATTCAATTAGCGAAAATACTTTATGGGTGCTTTATAAATTGCTTTATAAAAATTAGTCGATGTAAAAGATATTAAAATGAAGAAGTAAACGTCTAGCGTTTATCTTATTTTCAAGAAAGTATTCGTTTTTCAACGACATTCCATTATGATATCTAGTTATTTTTATTTGAAGCAAGAATCTTTTAACCATAAATCGATTCTCACTCTAAACCGCAGTATCAATGCAAAATTTTTTAGCTCTGTGAATGTTTCTATCTAAAACAGTTATTTCTTCTACTACATAACAAATTGACAATTTACACTGATAAATATCAATGTAAAGGTACATTTACTGGCATACATATTTTTATTTAGCAGTATGGCTAAGCAGATGATACCACTCAGTGGTAAAACATTTATTTTTAATATTTCCTCCTATGTTTATAAAAATGGTTTTTAATTTCCTAAAATCTCATTTTCATAATCATCACATACATAGATGACTTATATAAAATGTACGTCATTACAATTCAGCATTGGCTTGCTAAAATTACACGCATTATTTAAATTAATTGTAATATTTTACCTAAAAATGTAAGTTTTGTCTATGACAGATGACCGACTGGTTTGTAAAAACATTCCTTATTTTGTTTAACACCTTTATGTGCAGTAGTTTACAGTACTGCAAATTTACAGTACTGTTTACTGCAAATCTACAGTAACAGTGTAATACAGAAGTTT
>JABFPB010006215.1:0-12278 GCA_022817645.1 Ceratoteleas bidentatus | reverse complement strand
TTTAAATAGCGAATTCCACCATTTTAATGGCGAAATATCTCTATCGCAAGCTAAGCAATTTTACCATCTCAGATGGCAACCAGCGCCATTTAAATTGCGCTGGTCACTATTTAAATAGTGGAAATCACCATCTAGTTTTCTCAGTGTAGTACAAGTTATCTTGATACCTTTCAAATTGTTTAATGTTAATAATTATAAACAAATGGATTCTAAAGATTTGTTTTTTCTTTATAAACTTACAAATATAATCATTTATTTAAACCTAAGCTGCGATTATGCCAGATTTCTTTACTTTTCTTTATTTTGGAACATAAAAATATTTTGTAATATTCTTTAACAGTTATTCATTATTTATCAAGCATATATCTTCAAAACTACATGGTAAATTCTCCTCATTTTTAATTCTATCGATGCTCTAACTCATAAACTATTAGTTAGGTTAGTTTTTTAAATTTAGGCAAATAAAATTAATCCCCTTTTATTTTTACGTACACTTTTATCAAAGTTTATTCTTTATTTTCACTTTTTGTTTGAGCCTTTAACTGCATAATACATTAGTAGAACATTGTGAGTGATGTTAATTTTTTTATGAAGATGAAAAGGCCCTTTCATTTATTTAACAACTAGGCAATATTTTCGATAGAAATTTTTTGTATATAAAAAATTTATTGAATTGAATTATTTAAATCTTATTGGATGCATTGGGTTAATATTCATTAAATTTCAGTGATCTTTTAGCAATTTATCAATAGTGGTATTCTAGAATATTTTAGAAATGATTTGACAAAAACTAAATGGTGTTTTCCCTAAAAACATTTTTACGAGAACAATTTGAAAATCCAAGTATTTAGAATGTGACCAAAAATAAGTTTTAAAATCCTAAAATGATTTTATATTAGCCCAGTTGTTATTTAAATCTCCTCCATTAGCTCAATTATCCCACTATTTTGCGATCTCGACATCCGAATTATTTAATTAGATGTTATCCGATATTTTCCCCAAAGTGTGATGTTTGATGGGCTCCGGTCAATTGTTTATCGATTTCCCAGTGAAAGTGCCTATTGTCTGACAGAAATTACTCTCGGTTCCTAATTTTCGACATTTCAATTTGTTCCTACACTGATAAAAAGTGTAATAAAGGTTCGATAAATTTCAGTATATTTTACAAGGTAAATAAAAAAAACTTTAAACTGAAACTTCTTTTTCAACTGGATTTTCGTAAATTCATAATTTAATAATCACTATCTAAAACGATGAAAATTACCTTTAAATTTTTAAACCTTTTTCCTTTTAATCCGAAAAAAACGAAAAACTAAAAAAGAACAAATAAACAGTTACACAATAATTAAAAGTAACTCCGATCAATTGTACATCGCTTCTCTGAACTGTCGTCCAATCGAGTCGAGCGCGAAATATCCATATTTGATTTACTTTTCGGGTCTACTTGCGCGATTTCGGCGCATTTTTGCGGAGCGTTGCGGAAACGCGATTGAAACTCAGATGTAATATACTGCAAGTTCGCGGGTCGTAATTATTCATCACCTGCGACATGTGCTGTGGCCTGGTTGCAGTCGATGCCATGTGTACCACCGTTGCCTTTGGTACTTTGAAGCAGTTTTCCCCCTCGCTCGGAATCGTGGTCACCTGTAACAGAAAATCACGCGGATTTTGAAAATCACCGTCGCAAACTTAAGGATTACATTTATCCCCCTCAGTCGGATTTTCTTTCATCTTTCGCCGATCGGCTTTTTTAATTCAAATTATTTGACTTCCATGTCAATCAGAGTGTCGGCAGAATCTTTCTTTTTTTAATTGTTCAGTATCGTTCGGTGTAATGCATTGACATGATTCATTTAAATTTATCTCAATCCTTTCAATCATTCATTTTCGCCGGCTCGACAGAATTTAGCTCGCCTTTCGTTTGGGGGAAAAATAATAAATAATGACCGTTTCGTTGCAAGTTCGGCAGTTACGGCGCTTGTTCGGAGCTTTGCAGAAATTAGGTTAACGAATGAACAATCTGCAAACAGGTTTGACAAATCGGGCGACGCGATCGAAAAATTGGAAACATTCATCATGCCGCGTGATTTTATTCTTTGCGATTCAGTCAGAGATGAGAAATCCTTACCGATTGAGTTACGTCGGTCGAAGTTTGCATTTTGGGTGGGATGTCAATTTCAGATTCAATTTCAATTTATATGCTCTGGTATCATTAAGACAAATTAATGGTACCGAAAAAAGCAGGCTGGACACTGTGTAGAAGTGTCTTTATACGTTTGAAACAATTTTTCAAATTTCGGTTACATGTTCATGGTAAACCATTAACGCTTTAATATGAAAATAAATAAAATAAAAAAATAAGAATTTATAACTGGAGTTATAAATATCAAATTTTCGTATGAAACGATAAATCGTTTAAAGAGAAATTCGAAAATGCATTGGAAATGCTTTTAAGAGGAATTCTACAGTAATCAGTGCAATCAAGGCAGTTTTGAAAATTTAATTTATAATCTTTCCACGAAACAATTCCTCACTTAAAAGTAGTCGACTCTTTGAAGACACTCAGTTGAGTATCTGGTTTGTGTCTCTCCGGACAATGGGAATGAAATTTTTTTTATTTTCTCCCAGAAAAAGCGTCTTAACCTACATTACTCTGATATTTTATATTATACTGATATTAAACAGAACCAGTACTTCCCTGCAAAATTTTGCAAATAAACAATCAAATGTCCAGATTAATTAGAGCAATTTTTCGTTTGACGATTAGTCAGTTTATTATCGAACCGACGCGACGCTGTACGTAGATAAATACGCTTAATATATTTCATATGCAGCTAAATTATGCATCGCTAATTAATGAAAAATTTCACGGCCGATTAATTGAATTATTCCAATTAAGTTATTCCAATTTATAACTCGCAAGCAGTATTTCAGCTCGCAACAATCTTTCCGAAATCGAAATTCCGGTGGTCGTTCATAATTCACGAATATTTAGCATTAGGCTTACGGCATTCGATTATTTGATTTAGCCTTTAGAGTGAGCGCCGAAAAAATGCAAAGTGCGTATAATATGATATGTTTAATAATACGACCGTCGGCCAAGATTTAATAAGTGATCTTGCCCGCGAGCCGTACAATTCCAATGGTTAAGGTAGGCGTGTTTCAGGGCCGACTTTTCAAAAATTGCCCATAATGAAGATTTAATGTGATTATTGTTGGTAATTGCTTTTATTCATCTCTCGTTCGCTCCGGTGACATTACACTGTAAATCAAGTATGTAAAATTGCACACGGTTTTACTCATGCAGGACAATTTTATTACAACATTGTAATTTTGCATTATAACATTTCGGAGGTAACAAAATTACCAAAAACAAATTAATTTAAAGGCTTTCGAAATAATAATAAATAACAATTTTCGATGCCTTAAAAGTGGCAATCAATAAGATAAAAGTAGCGCCTTCTTAAATGAGATAGCAATAAATGTTGCGTTTTTAATATAGTTTTTTTAACCAGTTAATTTATTAATGTCCAAATTAATAGGTGTTCACTTCTTAACAGAATTTAATACAATTTAAAGCGTTTAAAATATTTAAATTTAAATTTAAAGCATTTATAATATTAAAATTTAAAATCTTTAAATTTAAAGTTTCTTCATTTTTTTATCTCGTCTCGTTAGAAGTGTGCATTTTTTTATTTGTACTGTTATCTCTGAATGATTATTATGAATAATTAATTCGATTTTTTAATTTCATTTTTTCATATTTATTTTCTTATTTAAAAAATCCCTATTTCTACCAATTTAAAGAAAAAAAAGAAAAAGAAAAAAAGTTATATATCGTGTAAAATAGATGATACAGTAATGTTCAAAATTTTTGCTTTACACTTTACAACGTTATAAATTAAAGTCTATCAATTAAATAACGATAGTGAATTAATCGCTGTGTGAATTAAACTTATCAGATAAATTTTATTGGGCGCTGATCATCCGTAAACATCTCATTTAGCGATATTGAAGGCCGTAATTGGGAATTTTTCATTTGCCCGAGGAGTTCCGCGGTGCCGACTTTCTTGCTCATCTAATCGTTTCATAGAACGCGAATGTTAATTGCAGACTCTAGGGATAGTCCGAGAATTCCACGCAGCCGATACATCGACGAAAGGTGCACGTTTGGGAAGCACTTTCAATAGGCAATATACACGCGGAGAGACAAAGTGAAGATCCTCAACCGACGTATATGTACGCACTCGACGGCGCGCATTTTCGTCTTAAAAACCCGACGTATCCTTTTACTTTGCTGGCCAAACAGGAAAAATCGATTTTTCCCAGGCCACGGCTCGATGCTAAAAAATAGGTTCCTACGAAAACTATCCTATCCTTACAGAAATGCACATTTTATAAAACAAACGAAGTTTTGATTAAACTTTAATAATGTTACATTGTGGATTCAAATTAAAAGAAATGTAAATCAGAATTTTAATAATAGAAAATGGTAAAATATTGGACATTTATGAAAAAATGTAAAAGAATAAAATAATAGAAAAAATAGAAAAAATAAACTAACAGAAAAAAATCGAAAAAAGTAAAACATAAAAAATAATAAAAATGAAATAGAATAAAAATAATAAAAATACCAAGGTTTTCATTTAAAAAATTTCGAGACAATAAACGAATACAATATATATCATTGTGCCACAGAAATTCGTTTCGAATGCCATTTTCGAATCGAATGCAATTTTTGAAATTCAAGAATGCATCAGAAGCCAAAAATATTCGAACAAAATATATCGACCTGAAAATTGTTCGGAACAATGGCAATAATAATTTGTTGGTCGTTCAGGATTTGAGCGAAATGTGCAATAATTGCAGCTGCAAGTGGGAGTAAGTTTTCGAGCGGTTATTGATTCTTGACGGTGCGCGCTATTGTCGTAATTTGTACTTTTAATTGCGCGAAATGTACATTGACGAGGAATGTCGATATTCGGCTAATCAGCCGAGGAGTTTCTGCGAACTTTTTCAACAGCCCCGAAGCATCGCGGGGTTCAAGTTTTCCCATTCATTTTACGACTCGTTTTTCAGCGTGACTTCTGCCTAGATACTTTCACAACTTACTTCACGAAATCGTCACATCCTATTTTTCATATCGACAAACTTGGCCTTTTCCCTCCGCTTTTGTCAAATTCATTTCCTCCGCCGATTGCTCGATCTGATTAATATTTGGAATGCATTACCTTATTTCGCGAGCCGACTTGACGCGAATTGGAAATGCAAATGGAAAGCGCGGTTCGCGCGATCGAATCTTTTGTTATTTATGAAAACGACTTAATTACTTGATTGGGGATTACAATGGACTAGCAGAGTCGATCGAAATGACGGAGCCGAGTGTTTCGCGGAATTTATGGTTTGCGATTGAATGGGATCTGAAATGTTGAGTCGTAATTATTTGAAAAGCGATCGCATTAGTTCCGTCGAGCAGAAAAAAATGCGAGTAAAGATGCGGACGTCGTTTCTATAAATGTGTGGGAAATAATGGGCCGATAAGCGATGTAATCCTCAACCAGGAATTGAATGCACTATAACCTCTTATTTGGGGTTAATATAATGGACCGGTTCGTCGTGTGAGGCGCGAGCGTATGCTATTATGCAGTCTGATGCTCCGATCGATGGGAAGTTTCGAGCCGTCTATTGATATTTTATGGGATTCCCGATAAATCTCCTGTTTAGATGAACATTTTTTTATAATCCTATACTATTGTAAATAAAATCGCAGTACCTCATAATTAAATTTTTTCAACCTACAATCGGAAGTCATTAAAAAAAATAATAATAACGGACGCGAAGATACATCAAAATAGCAAATCATATCTAGTAATAATTAAATTAATTAAAATAATTAAATCAAATTATTAGATAGATAAATAAAATATCGAATACCTAACTAATAACTAAGAATGTCTTTCAATCTTTCATATGCGATTTGGGGTGAATATAACAAACTTAATCTCAATTTACACCGGATGTAACTTTTCGTAATTCGCAATTTCAATGCAGGATATTAAAACATTATTTACCATGTTTTAATCAAAGGGAAAAATATTTGTTCAATGCCGAAGCATCACTTAAAAGTACTTTCTGGTTCATTTATTAATTTTTCATTCAAACACAAATACGTGGAAAATTGGTTTCCGTCCCAAAGAGGCCAATATGTTTTTCATAAAGCCGACATGCTGTAAGTTATAACTCTATAAGTTTCATAATTGCAAATAGGTTGTTACTGGAGTGGAGTACGGAAATTGTAATATTGTTAACATTGCAACATAATTATCTTTTCCATACGTAAGCTAGGTGCATGTGCAACACGCTGTTCAACTTTATCGATCAGCGAACTTTTCCGAGATGAAACTTTTAAGAAGCTTGGGATGACAAGTAATTTCGATTGGAAACATCAGTTATTTCTCACTGCTATGAAACTTGGCCGATAATCCTATACTCTTTCAATTTTTGAAGATGTGTTTCGAGGAGTCTCCCTGCAATCTACGGAAATCCGCGTGCTCATCACCTCATCGGTCTTCGTTTATTTTCTTCCATCTATATATACACAGACACTTCGCTTTTTCACAGCATTTCATTCTCATTCTCATTTGAGACTCTTTTTTCGTTACTTTGCAAAATAAGCGTATTTTTATAAACAATTCAGTGGAAACAAATAGAAAAAGCTCATATATTCAGTGACGACGACGAAACGCGAAATGTTCAAAATACCAGAATTTAAATTAAATGAACATTATCCCCTCGCGCAATTTCTCCAACGTTAAATTCTATTATGATTCATAACTACCATTATCAATAAATTGACGCAATACACCGACTTCGCGATATTCCGTTCTGTAATTCCATTTTACATGAAATTAGAGCCCTATTTTTAGCCCGGTAAAATAATTACGCCGAAAGAGCGTAATAATGCCATTATTTCACGGGCGAAGTCATTTTCAACTGCAAAATACATTTTTTTCGCTGAAAACGCGCGTCGCGTCTTGATATCCGACTTTTATTTTTAGTTGTTCTTGAACTTTTTCAAAAATAATAAAATCGCAACCTCTCCGGCTTTAGACCTTTTTCTGCCTCTCTTTATTTTCTCCTTTTCCGTTGGCCGCCGCTTTCCGAAGTCTCTCTCCCTTCCTCCTGCGCGCAGTTTTCGCAGACATCCATTTTAGCCCGTTACTTTTCTCTTTTTCCAAACGTCTCGTTTATTTCGGAATAGCGTTTGGGCTTTGTGATTTAGCAAACTTAATGTTACATTGTGCAATAAAATGTTTCCCCTTTGCGCGACTCCGAAACTTCGCCCGAAAGAACGGTTCCATTCGACGTCAACCGTCCCAAAATCTACCGAAAAGTCCCGCCAAAAACTGTCTCTTACTACTTTTTGAAAATCCAGGCGAAATTCAAAATAGTGGCTCGTAAGCTGCTATTGTTAACATTAAAAATAAAAAAAATATTTTTTAACATTATAATTTTGTTTTTATTTTTTGTAAATATTGTTAACATAATATTTTTTTCTTTATTTTTTATGTTAAATTTTTTTTTTCAATATCGCGTAGCTTTTTAAAAAGTGGCAACCCCGAAACAGTTTTTGGCAGGACTTTTCGGTCGATTTCGGGAATAAAAATAAAGATTAAATTTGTATTTCAATTTTTTTCCTTTTTAAAGTACAAAAATATTTTTTTAACATTTTATAAATAAAAAAATAAATTTTAATGTTAAAAAAAATTTCTTTAAGAATAAAAATTAAAAAAATTAATGTTAAAAAACATTTTTTTAACATTGAAAGTAACGCGGACATCCGACGAACAACTCGCACAATTATCTTGTTGCGTGCAGGAGTCGGAGTTAAACTAATTGGCTAGATTTGTCAGGTTTTGCTAGCAAAACGTCAGTCGTTTTTCTGCCCGCGCATTTTTCACCGCGTTTGCTTATCCACGCCACTTTTCTGAATCGCGTTTGTTGATCCATTCCGCGGGTTCGACGTCGTTAAATAAATATGGACGCCTAAATAGATCACTAACCCTCCTGGTTGTTTCCTGTTACTGTGAGAAAAGTGGTATACTAAGGGTTCCTATACTTGTGACTAATTCAAATGGAATTAGACATTATTTTATGTCTATGTTTATGAGAATTGTAGGGATATGTTTGTAATAGAAAATATTTAAATGGTTGTCATTTGATATATATAAAATGTTCTGTTAAAATTTGTTAGATTTATTTTATGTTTCTTTTACATTTAAGATTAAGTTATAGAATTGAGTTATAGAATATTTTCATACTTGTCGTTTGCTATTTGGAATGGCAATTGCAACCATATAATATGCAAATTCAAGTTGTAAAACGAGGCATATTAAACTATACTCTAAAACGTATTTAGGCTATTTACCAAAACTTCTTAGAACTTGCAGATGTTTCTCACAAGTGCTGTGTTTAAATGTCAGAGTGTATATAAGGAAGAAACCGACACTATAATTTAAGCATGTTTATGTCAGCGTTAAGAGTTTTGCCTTCGTGTGATTGTGAAGCATAAAATGTTATCTTCAAAAAAATGTTTGAACTGCAGGTAAACTACAAATGAGTACAAGTCATTTCACCTCACGATAACACGATGCATAAAAACATCAATAAATTTACGATAGAAGTAGTTTTTATATGCTGGTGCATAATTATCAACGTTTCATTCATATCAGCTAAACACATATTATTTTACAAAATATTATTAGAATCTCTTTTTTTGTTTTTGTTTTTATTTACCTTACCTTGTTTACATACATGATATTTGATCAAAATCGGGAATCAAAATATCACGATATTAAAACATAGTGAAATCAAAATTTCACTATGAAAATATCACAATTAATTTATAATACATTTTCTGTTAATTTTCAACAAAAATTCGGAAAATAATATTAAACAAATATCCGGAAATATGTAATATTCGAAATTAAAATAGTCAGAAATTAATATCAAGCTCGAAATATTTCTGCAAGGTACATTTTGTATGAGAAATTTAAGCCTAGTAAGTTGTTTTGATTCGATTAATCGGTATCACCACGGTGTTGGTAACTTAATATGAAACCAGATGTCATTACGTGAACGAAACATGTCTATTAGCATCCATTATTTATAGAGGTAATATTTGATAACAATTGGTACGGAACTTATGTTTATCGTTTTTCGTTAACTACATTTTTATTAAGAAAAACTTTTGTTATCCTGCAAATGCTACACATCTTAATTTCGCCAACTTGCTGACGAAAGTACAATTTATATATATACATATTTACTCACTCTTGATCATATAAATAATAATAATAATAATAGTTCAAATGAAGCACGAATGTATAAAATGTATAATACATAATAACTTCATTTAAATATTAAAGTTAATATTTTTAATCCTTATATTTATTTTTAATTATCTTAAAATTGATAATACCTGTGTAATTAGGGTAATTACAGGTATTTACCTTAATTACGCAGGTGTAAAATTAAATTCAAATCATCCAGAATCCAGAAAAAGTGTGCTGTTGTTCTAATAAATAGAATAAAATTTGCATTATTTTCATAAATTTGCATTATTTAAATTTGCAATATATTTTCATTAATGATTTATTTTGCACCAAGAATATATTTTGAAATAGCATATTTTTCGGAAATTCCCTAGGGAGAAAAATTGTATTTTACGGTCGCGTATGACGTAATGTTTTTTATTACATTCTTTGGAATAGAATCCATAAATAAACGCTGCTTAAGTAAATGTGTAGCTACTTATATAGATCAATGAACTAAAGAAAAAATTGGTATAGTACCAGTTAATTGCTATAATACCGGTCAAGGTAACCGTAAAACATGCTAAATTATTTTTCTGCTAATGTTTACTAAAACTTATTAAATTAATAATAATAAGGTAAAAAAAGTTAACAAATTAAAAATAAATTCAATAACAAAAATATTTAGATACATATTTTTGAATCATGATTTTCCATGATAAAAATTAAATTAATGACGCAATATCCCTTAAACGATTAGTTAAAATTGTTAGCATTACTAATATTATTGTATTCCAATTATTATAATAACTAACACGAGATAAGAGATTAATCCTACTCAATCGCCCATATATATATTACATATATATTAATAAATATTGCCTATGATCTAATAAATACATTCATAAATAATAATTATTGAATCAGTTTACACATGGCTGTATAAAATAACACCAAATACACACAAATGTGTGAAGAATTTTTTAAGTAACTTTTTGTACTGTACACTAAAAAACTATACTTTTTTCACATCCTTTTCACATCCTAAGAGAAATGACACACCCAAACAGACTGTCAAATCGTTGACAATCGCTAAAACTGCTCCGAATCGCGATTATGTCGCGTCGGATTTTCGATCGCGCAAAGCCGAATGTTTCATTGGATTACGCGTCTGAACATTGATTCGAAGGTTCGGCGCACCGGGCCAGTCGAAAATTTAGACATCATCATCGAACGAAGACCCACAATC
The DNA here is from genome assembly GCA_022817645.1 of Ceratoteleas bidentatus. Lineage (NCBI taxonomy): Eukaryota > Metazoa > Arthropoda > Insecta > Hymenoptera > Scelionidae > Ceratoteleas > Ceratoteleas bidentatus. The sequence continues at coordinate 1,715 of JABFPB010006215.1, read as the reverse complement.
GCGACTTCCACGCAACCTCGGCGCATTGGTACTCACCGCACAACCCGATGTGACTCGTGTATTTTCCATCCCTTTTCTCCGCGGATTATGTTCGCCAATACACTTGTGCGGCTGCTTATGTCTCGTTGATTTTTCGGCTCGTTTGCCCGACATCCTTTGTCATTCGATTTCATTTTATACGCCTATTTACGCGCCTAATTCAATTGACGCGTAATTGCATTGGAAAGGGAATCGCCGTTTTGCGGACGCAAGGCTCTTATAGGACAACTTTTATCTTATCGACTCTCGGATTAGACGCCCAAATTTGAGGACAGTTGGAGTGAGGCAGTTGGCAGAGGTGTGAGTTAACTCGATGTTTAGTTCGATCAACTGACCGTTTGTCCAGAAAAATAATTTATTAGTTCCAAATAAATGCACTTTACCACTAAATAATTTATTTGAAATGGTAGCAAATAAATGTACTTCTTACACCAAATAAGGATTTATTAGTTCCAAATAAATCTTCATTTCGCGCAACTAGATTTTTCCAAATAAAAATATTTATTTGAGACAACTAAATTATTTTTCTGTGTGCAGATATGTTGTTGTCATAAATAAAATGCTTAAGTAACTGTGTATTTTTTTGTACCAAGACTTTCTTAGAAGTATAAGAAATCGTAATTATTTAGTGAGAAAAAGTACCAATAATTATTCTGGTAAACAATGGCATTATGTAATTGCTTATTATCTGTAAAAACTATAATTAATTTCGCTTTAGGAAGAGAAAGTTGTTTATTAATATTTACAATTATCTTCATTAACGAATTTCATTTTTTCATTTTTATAGATTTTTATTAATATGCACATCTGATTAAAATTTTTTATCATAAAATTTTTATCATGATAAGAAGTTATTTCTCTCAAAAATGCGATCAATTTGTGACATTTTAGATCTACTAAGAATTCTATTTCTAATGGAATTACGTAGAACCCAGATAATTACAATACAATTTTAATGAATAGTGAAATTCCTGTATGACTCATCATCCTCTGACCATTGCAGTTCACAACAAGACCATCCATTCCTATTCATAAATTCAATTTCCCTAGATGTAAAGAGATTTTTTGGGAAATTAGCATAAATTCAGATATGATTCAACCATTTAACAAATATTAAATAACACCTTGAATTTCTTTTAAACAATTTTTAGGACTTTTATCTTACTGCAAGAATATATTGATCTGTTTTTTCCATGAAACAAACAAAATGTTTGGTACTATTAGAAGGCTTAATTTGAACTTGCCTAAAATTTAGAGCATTGTTAAACCAGTTCGAATAAACCTTCCTCAAACCTTCGCGAATTAATTTTCCAATATTCAGTCGACCCCTCTGAACTCAGTCCACTAGTTACTTCCCTAGTTTCATCCACTCGCTTATCCGGCATTTTATATTCCGAAGCGCATTACCTCCGATTCATCGCGTCGCGTTGTCCATCATTAACTAATTGCGTTCCGTCAATCATTTTCATCTCGCGATTTCCATTTCATAAATTCGAGTTAATAGCCGTTAATTAATCGACATATTTTATTTGCGCGACAATTGATTTATTCGCGCCATTGTTCCTCGCTCACGAGTGAAAATAATTAATAATCGTGGAGAAAATTATATATCTGTGGATTCCCGCAAAAACCAGTTAAGTCACTTTTTTCGAAATTGAGTTAACTGCACTTTAGTT
>JABFPB010006214.1:0-12290 GCA_022817645.1 Ceratoteleas bidentatus | reverse complement strand
ACACTGAGAGAAATTTCTGCATAAAACTTCCAGTACGTTGTACATTAAAATGAAATTCAGTACTGTGTACATTAAAATTAATGTAAAAGTACACGAAATTTAATTTTCTATTCTATACAAATAGCATAGGAATATTGAAATGTCAAGTATTAACATGTCTTAACATGTCTTCAAGTATTAAATTTAATGTTATATTAATATAACATTAAATTTAATGTTATATTAATATAACATTAAATTTAATTTACGTCATTGATATGAGGTTCCAGTTTTTACATTAAATTTCATGACATTTATGACAGTGTACCAATTCCTCTACCTGACAAAATTTCAATGATATCCCCAAAAATCCAAAAGTTCCACCGACCCCCCACATTCACCGATAAATTCCTTCTCCCTAATTAACCGTTCCGAACAATTAAACCGGCAAAACATTCCCTCCCGCGAGATTTCGCGCTGTACTCGATTTTTCGTTTCCCGCGGATATCGGCGCTGAATTCCCCGGATAGCCCGTTCCTTTTAACATCGCGCGCCGAGATCGCGGCGGCGCTCCGCGCGATAGCGAAACCGTGCATTCAATAAAGATATAGCGGTTAAGCGCGACGCTGAATAAACTTTATAACTCGGCCGTGGCGATTGGCCGGCGATACCGCGGAATCGTAAACTCTCGTGATCCGCGTCCGCCGCGCATTGTCATATCGATTGCGCTTTTTTCCGGCGATCCCGCCGCGCGATAGCTTTGTGTTTGTTCGCTCGCGCCTGAAAATCGTTATTCGCGGGCGCTTAACGGTTGTCCGCCCTTGCCCAGTTAATGTCTTTTCCTCGTTTCGCGGGCCATTTTTGCCGCGGCGCACGATGTCTTTATGCATTTGCCGTGTACGATTGTGTCGCGGTCCGGGCGCATTTGAATACGTTCCGTCGATTTTTGCCGATTTTCGTCGGACAATTATTGTTTATGTTTTATGCATCGAGATAGCGGGATCGTACGTCGCCCGAGCGATAGGCCGGCGGATAAAGTGAAAATTGAACGAGACTATCGCGAAATCGCGGAAAGTTTTGAAACACTGGGAATGATTCTTGGAATGGGTGATTTATTCTTATATTATTGCTGGATTCTTAAAAGGGAACGCTTTGTACAGCGAAAATCTCTGAAACATTCTGAAAGAATTCTTAAAATTCTTGAAATCGATAATTTTTTCAAATTTCTATATAATTTGAAACAATTGCTTGGAACTTTGAATCTGAGAACTTGAAAATAACATTTTACAACTTATTCTGCGAAAAAAATTGTTTTGGAACATTTCATAATGAAATAATGAAATAATTTGTAAAATAATTGTATTACAGTATAATAAATAGTTATTTCATTTTGAGACTTTTCAGGAGTGTTCACAAAAGCTATAACAGGTTCAGTCGTCTTGATAGCTTAGTTGTTATTCCGGAGACTGGAGTACTTCCTTGTCCTGGGGTCGATGCTGTAAGCGGGATCTGCGATTGCGACGCGTTCAAGAAGTGGGATTTCCCGTACAAACTGAAGAGTTCTGTAGTGCTCGAGTTATCCGTTTGTCCAGGAAAGTAGGTATCCAGCATTAATCGACATTTACAGTTTCAGAATATAGCACATATCCTGTGTGTAGTGTTTGGAATCATACAGGACTTTATACAAAAAGAATGGAGTAATCTTGTGGAATACAGTAATTTCGTAAGGCTTACAAAGTTTACAACACTTATAAGTGTTATCTATGCTGTTCAAGATCGCAATAGTAAAAATGATAAAGAGAGGCTTTCTCTTTATCATTTTTAAATGTTAAAGAAAGCATTTTAATGTTAAAGGAGAACATCTTGGAAACTCCACAACACTTATAAGTGTTATCAATGTTATTCAGGAAAAGTGTTTCAATGGTTTACCATCAGTATCTACGTTTAGATCCTTTCGGTGTTTTAAATTTAAAGGAAATGTCCATTCTTTCAAAGTTAAACCTCAAAGGAAACCTCAAAACACTTATAAGTGTTTTAAAGTTTCTAAAACATGAATAGTTTATTGCATTATTACTGAAATTAGTTCTCAATATAATTGTTTTTTGTTACAGATCTTCAATAATGATGAACATCAACATGGATGTATACACTATTATTGGTGTCACGGAACACACTCTCAGCTTGGTATTTCCTGACAAGGGAGAGACCATTCAATTCTCGGAAAGTTAAGCTCGTGACGTAAAATCATCATGGCCGCTGAAAACTGTTCACTTTGAAATTTAATATGTTTCCTGAATGAAATTGACTCGATGAAATCAATTGATTGTGTGTCGAATGAAGTTCTGCAAATGAACCAATCGATTCAAATAATCGAATCATGATCTGATTACATATAACGACCATTAGTCATTGGGGGGCTTGACAATTTGTGAGGTTAATTCAAGTGTAAAGTTTGGAACACTTATAAGTATTGTAAAATTTTTTAAACACTTACAAGTGTTTTAAAGTTTTTTAAACACTTACAAGTGTTTTCAAGTTTTTTAAACACTTACAACTGTTTTAAAGTTTTTAATTAAAACACTTACAAGTGTTTTAAAGTTTGTTTAAAACACTTACATGTATAACTTAATATCTTCGAAAATTGCCCTCCCTTTTTCCTCGTAACGTCTCCCACAATCAGACATTCGTCACTCCCAATTTTTCCACCTCCAAACTACCCCACACCTTCTCAAAAATCCCACAAACCCGCCTCCACCTCCCACACGACCAACAATAAAACCGACCCACTCCCCGCCAACCGACCACTGTCTGGTCCTCTATTGTCCTCTCGATATCGAGCGTGACTCGCTCCGGCGTTCTCGGATCTCCTTGCCTATCCACCGAGCCATCTACTCACTCTTATCGCGCCGATCTTATTCGCGTCGATCCGCCGATACCCCACGATCGGCTGACCCCGATTCCGGAGTTCTTGCCCGGCCGGACCTAGCGCCATCTGCCGGATTTTCTGCGGTGTTAATTGGTCCGGTGTATTCACACTAACTACCCCTTGCCTCCCCCCCCCCTTCTCCACTGATTCGTGACACGGCGTTTCGCGGGCTGTGGGAAACTTTCGTCGATCGGCGTGGATTTGAATCACTAATTTTCGCGGGACATTGTTCAACGGCAACGTTTCGCCCGGAGACAAGTGTCACCCGATAAGGTCGCTTTGTTGCCCGATTCCAGGCGAAATAGTTCAGATGATGTCGAATGGCAGTGGTTTAAATCGCGGCGATTCAAGTTTTATTGAGCAGACCGAAATAAATCAAGGGAGAATGAATAAATAAATAAATATACGGATGCAAAAAAATGGTCAAATTTTCACAAAATGGCTGCCACTTGAAAAAAGGTTCAAAATAACCAGTTTTTGTCGAAAATATTTCATTTTTGTTGGTTCCCGATAAATTCTGAATAATACACAAATGTATGTATAATATAAAAAAATATCAAATAAAATATTAAATTCTATATAAAAATTTTTTTTCGTAATATGCTATAAGGCATCCAAATCTGCAAAAAATCGATTTGAAAATTGACTTAAATTTGAGATTTCAAAATTAAATTTTTGAATTTAGACCAGAAAACCCCCTTAACCGAAATATCTCGTTACTCGCTAGAAAATCCCGGGAATTCCGATTCCTCGCCTGGGGCACGATCGGTTCGACGATTTTGCAATTCGCGATGAATAATTCAGCGGGCGATTTCGTGTGCCGGGTTTTCGATAATTTGCGTTACATATTGATGGAAACAATGCTGGTTCGATTTATTTGGGTTTGCAGCGCGCCGGAGAAAGTGCGCCCGAACGCTCGCGATATTGGCGACCCAGGTTCGATACGCCGAGAGCCAGCTCGTAAAGTGGTTGACAAAAGGCGCCGGGGCCGGGAAGGACGCCGAAAAACGGGGGTTCGTTCATTAAAATGTGGCGAGACTGATGCGTACGGCAAACACGGTGATTACGGTAATGGTTCGGCCGGAATATTGAAATGGGGAAAAAGGAAAAACGACGCGGTATTTGCTCAACGTAACTGCTGGTGTATAATTTATATGGCCGCGCACAATATAAATTATATGGTGTTTTCTGGAGATTGGAGCAATCGTTACGTAAACAAATTTCTACACGTCTTTTTTGTCGGCCAAATAATACGGTGAACCAAATTGTTGGCTGACGTGGCATTGTTTCGGGGAAGGGAGGGGGGTTAGAGAAATTTCGTATCGAGGCGAAAATGGTCCGGGATGTGGAAGTAGGTTGGAGGATGTGGATGGTGATTTGTGGGTGGAGAGTTTTGGGATTTGGGTCGTAGAATATAGTTTTCAAGTTTGATATATGAACTGTGCATAGCTTTATTGGAATCAGGTGTTTAGACTTGTAAATTGTAGATTTCTGAAAATTCGTTAAGAGTCTGGAAAAAAATTAAACATTCTGAAATATCTTACATATTCTTAAATATAAAGTAACACATTTTTTTTACCGACAATTATGAGATTAAAAAAATCTCGGAAAATCTGATGAGACAGGAATTCTGAAACATTCAGAATTTTCAGAATGTCCAGGAAAAATTCTGAAAATTCTGAAAATCTCGGAAAAATTCTAAATTATCTACAAAATATTTGTACATATAGCAACTCATAAAATTGGAGAATAAATGTTTCATCTGAAATATATGAAAAAAGCTTTTCAAAATTCCTTTTTCTGTTTTTAAAATTTAAGAAGTTCGAATGAATTTAAAATATTCGAAAAAGTCTAAAAAATCATACACTCTGAAAATCTTCAAACAAATTTCTGAAACAGATTCGACAATTCTGAAATATTCCAACAGTACACATTCTAAGAATTGTTTTACCATTTAAAAATTAATTATGTAAAAAAAATTTTTATCAAACGCCCTGAATCTCCTGAACGTAAATCACAAATTTGATAAAATATGTTATAAACTCAAATTACTACAATAACAAAATAGACACTGTTTTATCTCGGTTTAACTGTTCTTTATTTATCTTATAACGAAAATCTTACTCGTGCGAAAAACTATTCGAAGTTCTACTTTCTTTAATATAACAATGTATCTCTCCCAGTTCAACAACGTATTCAAATTACCTAGTTCCCCTTTTGAAGGATAACTTTACTGAGTTATTAACCTGAACTGTCTTCCAGTAATTTTCGGTTTTTTCGTCAGTAATTTGTTCCATTTATCGGACCGATATGGTCCATTGAGAGCAATTTATTATCTCTCTGTTGTCGTCGAATATTTTTCGAGTGAACTTTCATTTTCAGCTCGCAATTTTGCTGTCATTTGCGTTGAAATGTTCGATTACTCTCGATTGGATGTTAAGTACCAGAAAGTTTATGATCTCGCTCTCGGGAAACACTGAGAATGATATGCTCGATCTTAAACTAGACAGAGGACCGTTGTTGTCGTATTAAGTGAGATGTCGTATATGTTTTTACGATTTAATTCCGACACAATTTTATCTTCTTTAATCTAAATTGTTTTTCACCTCATTTTCGGGACGTGAAAATTTTCTCAGCTGGTTTCTCAATTATTCATCTTGCGGGAAAAAATGTCTACATATCGACAGGTTCTATAGATTGTTATCGAATCATTGTGAAACTCTTTTCAGATTCCAGCCGGATTATATTATTATCATTCTTAAGCTATTTCTTGCCTCAGTACCGATTGTAATAAAATCATTGGTAGGTCCTATTCAGATTATGTCGAACTATTTTCAAATTGTTGCAGGCATATTGAAAAAATTACTGCCGCACCCTTTACATACTATCATTATGTGGTAGACTTTATTCAAACAGTTTTTAGACTATTTTTATATTATCATCAATTAATCTAAATTATTGACCAATTAAAAAATTAACTATTCAAATTATTGAGAGATTCTATACAGATTACTGTGGAAGTATTGGTGAATTATACATAGACTATTTTTAGAGTCTAATAATAGCTTGGAAAAATGAGTTTACTATTCAGATTAACAATTAAGAAGTCTTTTCTACATAACCTTACACTGAGCAGTTACAAGAAAATTGGCAAAATTATAATTCGTTAGATACTCTGAACAGTAGACATTTTCTTCTGCACTATCTGCATTTGATATTCGACTATCTTAAAAATCAGCACGAAAATGATAAAAATTTTGATAGAACACTTTTTTTGCTCATTTCAGATGTCGCGATGCGAATTCCGCAAAACATACAAATCCCTCAGTTTCGAAAACTGAGCCCAAAATTGGTACCTTGTTAACCAGTCAGCATCGGCGGGACAAAACGTGAAATGATTGAAAAATCGCGACGAAAAAAGCGTTCCACATACATATTTGTCGTGGGTATACGGCGCGCTCGAGCCACGAAAGAGAAACTCCAGTCGTGGCCGATTAAAATCATTGGCACCGCGCGCGAACAGCGCGCTTCGAGCATAATGTTTGCTTAGCCGTGGCAGAATGGGCCGTATTGGGCACGAAAATGACACGTAAATGGCTCGCGGGGTCGTGAAATTGTGCTCGTATCTCGTTATCGGCCCGTGTTTACGATCGCGCGATATTCGCAAAAGCGCAAAACAACCGGACAATCCGGCACAATCGAAGCGTGAACAGCGCATAAATTACCGACGAGAGGAACAAATTGGCTCGCGAGATTCGAAAAGCCCCCGCAGATTATCGCGCGCGATTATTCGCGAGGAAATTTCGCGAGCTCTCGATAGCTCGCGATTAATTGGCCGAATTTGTTTAATGGACTTTGAAGTGTGAGTTTCACCTCGGGTTATTGGACGAATTCGTTCGGGTGGAGCCGAGGGAAATTCAGGCAGATTTCCTGAAAAGGCATGTGTGAACGAAATTTGTGGGTTTGAGACTGAAATTTAATGGGGATACAGTTTAGGGTTTCAAGTATCTGAAAGAAATCTGGAGAAAAATCGAGGGGAATAAAACTAAAATGAAGTAATAAAACTGACAGAATTTTAAACAAGTAAGAAAAGTGGAAATGTACGAAAAAAGTATGCAAATGTGACGAACGAAGAATTTTTACAACTTGGGAAAGTATTGAAAAACTGAGAAGTCAAGATGGATCAAAATCTAACAAAAATTGTAAAATATTGGAAAGTCCAAACTCTGAAACTTACAAAGAATGCCAGATTTTTTCAAAAAAAACATGGTAAAAAAGTTCTGAGAGGTTTTGAATAATCTAATAGCCTCTATTTGAAGAAATTTGATAAGTAAAATATTGTTGAAAAACGAGTTGTTCAAATTTCGTCAATATGACAAAATTGGAACTGCCAGGATTTTAAAAACATTTTTTCCACTTTTGTCTACCAGAAGAAAATATAAATTACCATTGCTGATATGAAAATTCTTTTTAAATCTTAAATCTTAAAAATCTTATTAAAATATAATTACATTTGTAAAACGAATTAGTTTGAGTAAATGTGAATGAAAAAGTGTCTAAATTTGGTCATTTCAATCATTTTATAGACATTTTGCAAACTTTTCCCGGTTTATTTGTAGAAAAGAATATTTTTTCTCCAAAAATATGTTGGGCCATTATTGAAAAAAGTTTAATCACTTTATTCCATCTTAAAGCTACGTTTTTACCAATACTTCTGTTTTGTTTCAATTTCAATTTCAGATTTACATCTTCTTTATTTAACGGCTCTATAACATTCCGTACTAATGTCTCAATAGGCATCAATAATTGAAAAAAAAACTAACTGAAAAAATTACTAACCTTGAGCAGTGACAAAAATCACGAAATTAAATCACACCATTTAAATCCTGAGAAACATGTCAATATCTTGGAAAATGACTCACAATTCTCATTTCTGTCTCTATTCTCTCTCTCCTTCTCTCTCATAATTCACAATAAATTGAAAAAAATTTAAATAAAGCAATTGAAAATGCCCCATTACTCTGTTTTAAAGCAAAATGTCTTAAGAATAACCTTTTCTGTCGTTACAATCCTCGTAAACACATTAGTCATTTTTTTAATCGTTTTCAAATGTCTCGACCTCAAATCTCGTTCCTATCAACATTAACTTTTTCTCTTCGTCCAAAAGTAGGACTTCTTCATCTCGCTCTTTTCCGCCCACAACCGATGAATTGTGGTAGCAAGAAAAATTCAATCGAGCGCACTTTGCAATTTCATGTTTTAACTTTCGGAAGACATAAATAAAGTGCGGTAGACTGTCGCACTAAAGCAATCGAAAATCGCGGTAGTGCCTACGTTTATGTATGAGCTGGAGGCTGCATTATTTGTCAAACAATAACACATCACAGCGTCTATTTAGAATAGACGTCGTACAACAAACTTTATGCAAATTTGCACTTTCGAAAGACGAATCGCTTCACGCCTGTTCTAAGCGCATATGTCATAGAGTGAGACATTTATTTGGTCTCGAGGTGAAACATTGATACTATGTCTTTATCAATCAAATTGTCTGAAATACAATTTTTGTCTCGTTTGATAAAATAATTGGATCACATTTTCATATGATTTTCTCAAAATTTTCAAATAAAATTCTAATATTGTATTTTTACGCTAAAGCTTAATTGAAAAAATAACTGCGCTGATTTAATCGATTTCAATGTATGAACTTTTTTATTGGAAAGTATATGGGAAAACTGACATTTTCCCACGAAATTGACAAAATTTTTGAAAATGGTATGAAATGGGTATAATTTGGTGTAAGTAAATGGTTCGTAAATCAGGAACTTACATTAATTCTTTTTTATCAACAAAAATGTTATTGCACCTACATAAATCACGTTCACATCGCCTTATCCCGAAACCCACGTTGTAAATGTCGCAGAATCGAGTATCGTTTTAAAACCCGTATCATTTTGTTCCGCGCGTTGCGAAACTTCTTTCGTTCACCCAGTGACCAATAGAAATCAATGAAGTATTTTCAGGTTCAATTCTTGGCTGCAATTAATTGTTTCGGATCGTAAAATTTAAGTTATTGTATTTTGGTGCAGTACCTTTTTATGACATTTCGTTTTATCGATTACGACTTTTAGTGCAAATTTTTTAATCGTTCGTTGGCACTGTTTGGTGATTGCAGCATGAGAAATTCTATTAAAAAAATCAATTATAATGCCCTGATTGAGTCAGAAAAAAATCAAATGTCCAACAAAGGATAAACATGTGATATATAAAATAAGTTAATTTAAAATATAAAAAGTACATTTAAAATGAAACAAGAACAATTTCGTAATCGTTTTAAATAAAAATTCTGTAAAATGGAATTTAGTTGATTAAAAAATGGGTTTTTAATTGATTGGTTTCTTTTTTTTTCTTTATTCTTGAATGCAGGAGAAACAAATTCTAGACCTAACTTTTTAACTGTTCCAGTTTCCACATTTGACCTGAAAATTCTTGATATGTCAACAAAAAATTGCTTCGTTTTGAAATATTACGATTATTTTAAAAAATTTGACAAACGGGAACATCAAACTTTTGAACTGTTCTAATTTCTACGCTTTTATACACTGATAATTATTTTGTTAGAAAAGTTCACCACAATTTGAAAAATTGTGATACTGAACAACTCGACATATCTGAAATTTAAGAAATTTTAATTGCTGTTACTTAAATAAATCATCTAAACTTTCATTCTCTAAATATTTAGAAATTGGGCATTTAAAAGTTTAAAAACATTGAAAACATTGAATTTATGAAAAAACTAAAAACTCCGAAATACGATAAGAACACCAAACATTCGTAAATCCCACTTTCCCAGAAATCAAAACTCACTTATTATACGCGTTATCGTTACATGCTTCATAAGTCCTTTACCATTAAATTACATTTACCATTAAATCCACAATGTATAAATCCACTGCACTAAATTACAAAATAATTTCCAGATTCTTAAATTGAAAGAAACTCATGAATTCACCATTTAATTTGTTCCATTTCGCAGATTAACAAAAACCAAATCAAATAAACCAAAACTCGTTTAAAAAAATCCTTCGAAACATTTATTCCACTGAAACGCAATTCAAATTTTTCAAATCTCATCGACTTCCAGTTGCCTCGTTATTTCCTCGTCTTCAGATCCCCCTAACTCTCCCGAACTCTCTCGAAAATCGTCGCGCAGGTCGTCGACCTCGCAAGAATTTTCCGGCGTCCATTTCGTCACTCCAAATCATTCCCGTTCGAATTTCCCCGATCGAACCGACTTCCCCGAACTCGCGTCAGCGTTCCCCGAAACTCTTGCCGCGCGTTTCATCGCAGTGATTTCTAATTTTATCTCGCGGCGTCTAACGACCTCGCGGATCTTTTCCCGACGCGTTGCGTATCTGCCGAAGGTATCTGCGCGCAGATAATTACAAGCGCGATGGTAAAATTGCGAGCGCCCGATCGCTCTTTCCGAGCGCGTACCGCCAAGTATATTACTTTCCCCTGACCGTGAAAAAAGGTAAAAGTACTTTGACCCGGCTTTCTCGCGCGCTCCGCGGATGGAAAGAGATGTGCCGGGCTGACCTTGCCGTAATTTGTTTAGCGACGCGGCAGATTGAGAGATGTCGGAACTGAGCAATATGTGAATTCCGAAATTCGGGCTGGAATGGGAAATGGTTGAAATAAATGAATAGAGAAAAATGGTCATGTCGATTGGATTGGAATAAGAAAATCGTTTAGTTTGAGTACCCACACGGCAATGTTTGAAGAATTTTGAAAAAAGTCGTTTTTGATTTTGAAAATTTATGAATGAGATTTTCGAATTTGCTGTAGACGCTATTGGGTTTGTAATAAGAAACCCTTCAATTTGAGTACAAACTCGGCCATGTTTACCCGGGTTAATGTTTTTTTCAAAATACTCAAAAACTCAAAAAAAATTTTCAGTCCGAAATGTTTACTCCGAACATAGTCGTGTTTGTACTCAAATTAAAGGATTTATGCCTCCTAAACATGATGGTACATTCGGATTTCAAAAAAAATGTGTCTTGTAATGAGATCTGAACTCCCGTCTTCCCATTTTCTCGATTTCTCAAGTTCGATCTTATTAAACTTCATGCATTTTTTCATTCCTCTATTCAATCCCCTAAAAACAGATTTCGGAAATTGAATAGCATTTTAGTTAGTTCGGAAACTGAGACGCCGAAGTAAATCAATCACAATAAAAAGACAGCGATCAAAATAAAATGCAAGATTTGCGTCGAAAAATGTCACGTGCATAATAATCGCCGGCTGTTTATCCGAAGTGAGTTATGAGAGGCGATAATTCCTCATTAATTATTAATTACCGTTGTTTAGATTAAAGTTTCTTTCCGCGTGGCTTTTTGCGCGGCGTTCGAGATACACTTGACAATTATGTCATTACAAAACACATAGGATCGGGCGAGCGCGAGCAAATCAATTATGGAACGGCCCGAAAAGTCGCATTCCTGCGACGAAAAACATGCGCTGGCGCGGTGAAAAAACGCGGACAAAAATTCCCGGGTGATTGATGACGAAAAGCGACGTAAAAACGGCGATCACGAGGCTCATCGGCGGCGCAATTTATCATCGGTTCTAGTTCATCGCCGAAATTGCTTTTTAGTTGATAGTCAGGATCGGCTGGTTATTCACAGAGACGTCGGGAGCAAACAGTCGGGCTGTTTTACATTTGGCGATTAATTATTTTTTGTCGACGATTTAATTGAATTACAAATTCACAGAGGAGCAGGAGATGGGACGGTGAATTGTGGTGGGATTTCGCTATTAAAATGGATGTTAAGTCTTTTGAGAAACAATTTTGGGAGGAAATGAAAAAAGGATTTTTCTAGTTTTCTTTGAAATTAAAGCCATTTTTCAAAATGTTTAGACAAGGTAACAATAACAAAGCTTTTAACTTTTAACTTTCTCAAAAATCAGTTTAATTATTAATATAATAATTGTTGTAATAATGGAGACGTGTTCACATGTTTCAGAAATCTTTTAGAATAACAGAAAAATGGAAAAAATGGATTTTTCAGAATAATTCAGAATTTTTTTAATTCTTCTGACTTTTTTTCAACATTTTGTTTGAAAATGAGAGTTTATTAGAAAATGAAAGAAATCTAAATACTTCAGAAGAGTTTTACGGAAATTAGTAGAATTTTACAACAATTTTAGTATTTGAATCTTCACCTATTTATCAGAATGTTTATGATTCCACACAAGTTTAGCAAAATAATTTTTTAAAACCTGAGAGATTTTCGAATTATTGACTCTTCAAAATACTTCTTCAAATTTTTTCTAAAATTGTTAAAAATTGTTTTTTTTTAACAATTATTATTTGTCTAAAACTAAT
>JABFPB010006213.1:0-12289 GCA_022817645.1 Ceratoteleas bidentatus | reverse complement strand
GATCGGGTACGTCACGCATGGAATCGATGTGGCCCCTATCGGGAAAATCTGCCCGATAAGGCCCAGACATGGATCTCTAGCAACCATACCTGTATTATTACACCCAATATGATGCAAACATACAGTTTTTTCAGTGCACGGTCTACTGACTGGTCTACACGGAGAAAAAAGTATATTAAATTTGCAAACAAAGTATAAAAAGAGGGCTATATGTAAGTCACAAGAAAGTTTCAAATACAAATTTTCGAAAACAAGAAGAGAAGAAACGTTAATGGGAAAATTTTCTTTATGATGAAGTGACTCAACTTAGGTTCAAGGTCCAACAATTCAATTTCTGGAAAAAAAACAAAATATTTTGGTCACAAAAGGATTAATGTTGACAGAAAAAAAGTCTTTCTGTTTCAAAATAAATTGTTTCGTGACAAAAGAAATCTACACTAGAAAACGTGATAGTCAACTAAATTTTTTCAGCATTCATAATATAGTTAAGATACCTAAATGTTTATTGAATAGACTAAATATTTAGTTATCACTTTAAATGCTTTAATCGGTTGAATTCTACTAAAAAAAAGTAGTTCTGAGAACTAAAATTTAGTTGTACCAACCAAATTGGTTTCCCAGTATATTTCAAAAACAATTTTAAACTCCCTTTCCTCACAGTACAACATTGTTCCCTCATGCAGCCCGCAACGTCTTCCCGTCGGAGGAAGTAGCCCGAACTTTTTTCTGATCGCACTGCATTGCTCCCTCCGTCGTAATTCGCGGCACTTTTCCAGTTCGCGTGATGTCGGCATCTTGTCCGCTCAGCGTCGTAAAATAAAACGCCGCGGCATTCCGCTCGGCCGAACTAGTTGGCATTACGACCGCGGCTCACTCCAATTCGAATGCGGCGAAAAAAGGGGCGCCTAAATCGAGCGCACGCAAAAACGCGATCCCAGCGCGGAAACCGCGAACGCGCCTGGTCCCATAAGGAAGTCCATTAAGCAGATTCCCGGCGTCCGATGAAATTTATTCATCCGTGCCGGCCTCGTCGATAGCGTAATTGTAGCGAACGCGACAAATCTGCAATAATTCAACGGCCGATGTAATTCAATGAACCGAAAACGATTGAATTGTTCGAACGCGATTGGAATCTATCGGGGACAAAGATCTCGTATGAATAATCCACGTTGATCGTGTTACTTACATAATCGTGAGTCATGCAACAATGAGCCGGGAGTTCAAGTTTAACGTATTAAGAATGCAAAGCGACTCGGGTCATCGTGACAGGTCCTGAGGGACGTGGGCCGGATTCGTAATGAGAATGAGAATGCGCCTAAGAGCACGTTGGGTAGGTGTCAACACTATTCTTGGCATTTCTTTTCTTCCTCCCCCTCCGCCCCAGAACCGCTCTTTTACTTCTTCTATAAATATGAAACATGTGCATCTCTGGGTTATAGATACGAGTGGTATGTAAAGGAGAACATATAGGTATACATTACATACGAGGTATATAGGAAGAGAAATGCATGACGGATCTGACTGTCACAGTTTGTTTGAGTAATTTTGTACAAGAAACCAGAGACCAATATCAGATTAAAGAGAACAAAAAAAGAGAAAAAGTTTTTTTAACGTTGTGAAAAAATGCCTTCTAAACGTTGAAAACGAATCCTAAACGTGCTTGTTGCGTTGGGGTTACTAACTATGTAATAATTTAATGTAGTAATGAATTAAAAAATGTAGAGAATTCAGCTTTTAAATTATATTGAATATTCAACTTAATGTTTTCTTTGTCAGTATTAATTAAGAATTAAAACAACGGTAGGCTAAGGTTCATAGCAGTCCCGCTGAAGTACATATAGTCGCATTCGGTCCATATTCAATTCATATAAAATTAATGTAAGTATGCAATAAAAGGGTTGATCATGAAAATCACGAAGTACTCGATTGAATAAATTATTCAGTCAAACGAGGCATCAAATTTGCACAATTATGCCGCGACTTTATCACCGTTCATTTGTTAGCGTGATTATGTTGTACACGTTGGCTATCACGAAACCTTCTCCATTGGACACTTGACCTTAACTGCGGAGCCTTTCAATAATTAAACAATTGCTCGGCCCCATATGCATTCTAAATGCAAATGTAATCGACTCGCGCGCTTAATGGCTCGCCAGCAAAAATGTCAATTAAGCTTTATCAGCATAATGAATTGAAATATATTCGGGCGGCGAATTTCATAGATTTCGCGGCGAGTCAATGAATAAGAAGCGAGGAGGAAGAGAACGGTAAGTTTTGTAGGACGAAATGACGACGCCATTATTTAATCCTATCAATTACCCATCTATTTGCTAATAATAATCAAACTATTATGTATCAGGTTTCAGAGTCAATTTCGAATACCAAATTAACAAATCACTTTTTCGTTTCTCATCACAATCAATTCCAAACAAGAAAGAATATCTTCGTGGAAGTGCTGTTATTATTTCACTTCGCTGCTTCGTTTTGCCTGAAACTTCGTGTAAGGATATTTCTTGCTGAAATCTTGACCTATCCTTATGGACCGGTCTTCTCGCAAAAAGTTGCCACTCCGGAGGAAGAGATTTTAAAGAAGGGATCGGGAGGGGGAGGGTAGGTCGAGATTGAGGTTAAACTTCGAGGGACCGCGCGAATCAATCATAATCGCGTGATAAGCCGATAAACCGTGGAGCTAAATTATTCCTTCTTTCACGCGTTCGCAGGCTTTCGCTTATCAGATTCACAGGACGAGGAGCAGCTGCGAAAAAAAGTGTGTCGAAGAGCCGCTACATTACAACGTGATTCTTCGCCCGATAGTTTTGCCGATCTCTTTTCCAGCGCTTCGTTATGCATGTTCTGCGTACGTATATACGTGATGGCATGCACACACAGAAGCGCTCGGGCACGTACTTGCGCGGCTCCTCCTCCTCCCTCTCGCTTCCTCGTTTTCGTCCGGCCACTTTTTATCCTTCGCGCTCCGCGCTTCTAATCGTCCGTAATCGACTCTCCCGGTGCCAGGGCGTGTCTCAAACAGAAATGCGCTAATTAACCGGTTATCTAGAACGCCTCTCAAGACAGGCCGCTAAACTTTTCTGACAATAATTATTCATAAGCGGTGCAGCATTGAATTGATAAAAATATTAGTTTTGTACTGAATTAATTTTTTTGCAAATGCAACGAATGATCGGTAAGCTTTACGACATGTGTCGTAGAAAAGAGGAATTCTTCGTACCTTTTCGAGGTGTCTCGTAAACCATACAAATGTGTCGTATCTTTTCAGGATTGTCACTCGTGTGGTACAGGGGAACGGGATGGAATGGAATAATATATGATAAATAAGATTTTTAATTGGAAATATTGGTGAAATTATTGTTTTAATAATTTGTTTGTTAATGACTTGAGATACTATAAAATCATATTTTCATATGAACTTCGGTGGAAAAAAAATCTGCAAAAGTCTGCAATTTCTCTGAAAAAATCGGCAGAAACTCTGGTAATCTCTCAAAACTTTGCAAAAATCTGTAAAACTCTGCAAAACTATAAAACTATACAAAGCTCTGAAAAAACTCTGAAAAGTGCTGAAATTTGGACTTATTCTAGGAAAGTCTACAAAGGAGAATTTCAGAGACTTTTGTAAACATAAAACGCAAACAGTGCGGTTTGGATAAAGTCTATAAAAGTCTGACAATTACTTGGAAAATCTGCAAATGTATTTTACAGAATTCGCAGACTTTCGCAGATTAGTCCTTTGCAAAGTACATTTTCTGACTTTCTCAGTAATTATCTGCAAAAATCTGCGAACAGATTTTGCAGAATTTTGCTGAATTTTCCCAGTAATAGTCAGACTTTTGTAGCCTTTTCACAAACCGCTTTGTACGGGTTTTCAATTTGCGAAAGACTGCTTTCCCAGTAAAACTCCCAATTTCAGCACTTTTTCAGAGTTTTGTAGAGTTTTATAGAATTTTATAGAGTTTTCAGAGATTACCAGTTTTTGTTCGTCAGTCATAACTGCTTAAAGCATTTTTTATAAATCCACCGATTAAAGTTTTGACTTTAATCGGTGGGTTAAACCGATTAAAGTTTTGACTTTAATCGGTGGGTTTATAAAAAATGTACAATTGTATTACAATGTGGAATGTCATCATTTTTAAATGATGAATTTATAGAGAATACGATAAAG
Source organism: Ceratoteleas bidentatus (assembly GCA_022817645.1). NCBI lineage: Eukaryota > Metazoa > Arthropoda > Insecta > Hymenoptera > Scelionidae > Ceratoteleas > Ceratoteleas bidentatus. The sequence continues at coordinate 8,112 of JABFPB010006213.1, read as the reverse complement.
AATAAGTTTAAATTAAAGTTTAACTACAAATTTTAAAAATAACTTTAAAACAAATAATAAAAATTTATTGAAAGTCTACGAAGTTACAAATGTTTCTCGGTGAATATATCACAAATTTGCACACAGTATTTCTTGTTAGAACGCATAATTCTATTAAAAACTGATTAGAAAAAAAATTAAAATCTAATCAAAGACTGTCCATATTAAACAGTTTGATTATTAACCGACAAATGAACAATTAAAAAGAAGTAAACATTTGTTTGTAAAGAAAGTGTAAAGGAATTTTCTTTACAAAAAAATTGTTTCACCAGTTTTTGTTTGTTTTCACGAAAAATGTTCTAATTTCTGTTGGATATTCATAGTCTAAGATGAAAATCGAAACACAGTCAAGTTATCTATAACACGTGAATTTAAACAAAACAGTTTGTTTGAAATTGTGTAAAAGTTTATTTAGCTATCCTCGTAAAATTCACAAACAAATATTAACTATAAGTACACGACTCAAGTCGAACATGATCCAAGGCCTCCATACAGATCACATACAATACATCGAAAACAATCATCAGCGAACCGATTAAGCCGCGTGATTTTGACATGGGAAATCCAAACGAATAATCAGCGGATGATGAACGGCGCGTTATCGTGTAATAAACGTAAAAGGCAAAAACGCCGGCCAATCTGCGAAATTGTTTTCATAAATCGCGCGGTAATTTATTGCGGGCGTTACGTTTGTGCATGATTAAGAACGACGCCGATTGGCCGAGCGTAATGGCGATGTGTTTAAGACCCCGATTCGTGACAATTATCACCGATCGGCGTGCGGCAATAATTCATCCGCCGATTCCACATTGTGTATTGTTTACCCGGTCATAATCATCGGCAACGCCATGCCGCGTGATTTATTCTTCAGACGTACGCGAGCGTGGCATTTTCGTTGACGTTGACACGGTACCGATATTTCCCGAGCACCGTGGAATTCCGGTTTCGGATAACGATACGCGGAACGCTTATCCCTCATGAGAATTTACCCTCGGCATGAGAATTTCGTGATATTTAATGTGTTATCGAGCGCAAGCTGGCGCAATCGCAAATCGATTATCATTACCAAGCTTTTTCAAAATTGCAGTGTACACTTGAGAAATGTTAGGAAGCACTATAACATTATTGTAATGTATCTGGATTTTCAACATACATGTTTTTGAAATGTTAAATCTGGAAGTAAAATGCATCGTGTTTCTCTGAGTATAAATTATGAAGTCCAAATACAAACATGTTTATATTAGAACCATGTACTGAAATTTAATGCACCGGAATTACAAAGTATCTTATTATAACAAGTTTTGATAAACAAGAGATAACTGAAGCATGAAAATGGTTCAAATGTCTCTCTCAAAAACCAAGCTTTTAAATATCTTATTTTAAAGGTGTGTAAGAGAATTGTTTACACGGAAAAAATTTGAAAAAGTAAACGTCAAATGACTGAAACAAATGAACGTTTACTTGAATCGGGTAAAAGTTTGACTGAATCAGCTAAACTGTGGAGCTGAAATAAATTTTTTCGTTTACTTGTCTCTATATCAGGTAAATATTTACTTGAATTAGGTAAACTTTTTTTTCCGTGTAAACAATTCTTCTTAGACAGTACCTTATATTTTACTTGATGAACTAGGAAAACTTATCATGCCATATGGGAAAAATACTTAGAATTTTTCAAACAGGTCGCGGTACGTCCTGACTACTTGCATTAAAAATTAAAGAAATATTAATAGGACGTTTTTTACAGTGTATCACTTTTATCAAAACTTGTCTCTGCTTCCACCCGCCCCGATTCTCACCACGAAAGTGCAACCTTTCACGCAGATCGTAAGAAAGAGCTGCGTCGATGCCGCGGAACTGCGTTTCATTATAAACAGGCCGGGGAACAAGGCTCGTTATCAGCGAGACGGCGCATTATACGGCGGAAAAGTAAGGCGCTCGGGGTCCGCGCGCGGCGCAAAATTATTGCGCAGTTAGGGCCGGCGGGCTCTCGCGCGCCGCTGGTGGCTCTCGGGCGGCCGCTAATCGGCACATCGGAGCGCCCGGCGCCGCGTGTAAAAAGCCTAACAAATGTGCGAAACGATGCTTATCGGCGCGCCCGGACGATCGCCCGTCACGGCGAAATTCAATCAGAGCGCTGGGAAAGTGCGCATTTGCATACAAAGATTCGCGGTAAATCGTGGGTTTTAGGTGACAACGTTGACGAAAGTTGGACGCGCGGCGGCGGACAGGTAGGGAAAGGGCAGCCTCGATGCAGTGATAAGCGCGCGTACGTGTTGAGCGAAGCCTTACATTGAGCAACGGAGCTTCGCATTTTTGCCGATGATGAATGGTGTAAATTATAAGGCGCGAGCGAGGGCGAAGATTGGACAACGACAAAGGCACAATGGCAAGTTTTTGCGAGAGATTGAACACATTGGAAAAAATGTTCGGATGAAATAAATTTTTACTCTACATGTTTTAGTTTTACATTTAAAAAATACACATCATGGTGTGTATTTTTGCACATAAATCGAACATAAATGCAAAATACTACATAATTTTATCGAAAATATTTGTCAGTATTTACACATTTCCTCAACATGACCCCAAAACCACAAAACTGTCCATCATTGTAAGAAAACAAGTTTTTTTCAACGCGTCCTCGGAAAAACACTTTAAGTGTTCTCCGTAAGGTTTATCATTGAAACACCTCAAGGGTTCTCCATTAGGATTAATATTGGAACTTATCAGGTTGCCTCATCACCTTATCAGGACTTTATCAAGGATTCCACTTCAGGCCCTGACAACGAATGTAACGTTTAGTATCGATGTGGATTTATAAACCTAATCAGGTTCCGACAATACCAAAAAAATGGTTGAATCAGACGAGCATTGGAACATTTTAAGTGTGCCAATAATGTTACAGAGGTGTTCTCTGAAGAACACTTGTTTTTGCTGTGATAATTTTCCGAGGAAAGAAACTTTGGACGGTAACAAAGGGTTTGATCATCTCTGGGCCGAAACCAGTTTGACACAAATCGAGAGCGAAACCGAAAGTTCCGGAACGAGTCTCGTAATCCTCGTAAACCAACCCCCGCCCTGCGCCTACGGTAATAACAAACTCGATACAAGAAGTGGCGGAAAATGCCCAACCCGCCCACCCTCTCGTTCTCCCGACATATTATCCTCTGTGACACCCGGCTCCCGATTTTTCCTAATTACCGTCGTGCATCTCGTCCTCCCGCTCCTTAATCCCATTTCGGGATTAACTCGCCGAGACGCCGACGTCGTAAATCAGCCGCCCCATGAATAACAATCGCCATCTTCCATTCGCCGAAACCCAAATAAACCACACGCGCGTCGTCGCGCAAAAACGCCGGCAATTATAAATCGGAAAAACCGAGGTATAACTTGGCGGGGTTGTCGTGGATGTTGGCATTAGAGAAAGAGATGAGTTGTGCCATGTTCGACCCTAAATTTAAATAAATTTAACTCAGCTTTTAATTGAACAAATTCGAAACATCTTTAAATTGCAGTTAAATAAACTTTTACCACATTAAAACCCGAATATAAAGTAACTACAACTATTCTATTAAAACTTGTTCTTTTAACTTTAGCATACCATTTTGTAGTTACAACCTATCAACTATAAAATGGTGTATTAAAACTTGTTCCTTTTGACCCATATGTTGAATGGAAAATCTTTTTATTATGAAAGGATTCCTGTCATGGTGTAAAAGGCTTTTTAAGATGTGTAAATTTACCATGTAATACGATATGTCACTATGTCGAATAATAAAATTTACTCTAAATCTATAAATGTTTATCACAACATTTTTCTCGTTGTGCGGCAACGTTTTCAGATAGATGTTAATGGCACGAAAACAGGGGGAGGGCTTGGTTACGGAGGCGAGCAGTCGGGTCGGGAATAACTTTTTGTCGCCTACGTGGTTGACGTCGGATTTGCATGGCCGCGAGGTTTTCGTTATCGCACGCCGATGGAAATCAAGGCAAGGTCTGGTTCAGGTTCGGCGCCGAGCAGGTTCCCCGGGTTTTTCGGCCGGTTAATCTAATCGCACGGTTCGCGGCACCGGAACGCCACTGCAGTCGTTTCTGCTTCGTAAACTTTTATGGACATATTATTTTGCGGGTTCAAGTGGGAGGGCAATTATCCGCGATTTAGACGATGAAATTGTCTTAGGCTCAACGGGATTCGGAGATAACAGAGACGCCTAAGAATTCTGCAGTATCGGCACATAACCTGAATACCTTCATAGTAAATGGTGAATCTTTCCAGGAAAGACATTTTTTTATCGGCGTAAAAAAATGTTGATGCGAATTTATTAAATTATTATGGATAACATATTTGAGCAATTTCTCGCAAGTGGATGCAAATTTAATATAATTACGCTACGCTACCTGAAAAGCGTTATCAGTATAAGTCTGTTGCGACGAATCTGAGTTTTAATGTAATGATAGATCTTTTGGGGCACATAACGAGGTTCGTTTTAGTTTCAAAGCAATAGTTATTTACTACGTGCGGATAATATATTGACAGACCAGATCGACGCTTTCGAATAATATCGTCAGCATTTAAATTGTTTTTAACAATATAATTAGACACTCTCATTAACCGGCCGCGCAATTATATCATATTTTAAACACTCAGCCACAACAGCCATTATCTCTGACCTTTCCGACTGCTTCAAGTCACAATTGCATGTCTATAAATTGCGTGCGCTATCTCGAGACAACATCTGTATTTTTCTGTTTATCACTATAAACCCGTTGAAAATAAGTCTCTTAATTATCTAAGCACGCGGATTAATAAAAATGAATTCTCGCTGCATTTAGTGCGGCAATTTCTCCCGCTCCTTCTAGAATTTTCTGAACGTCATTTTTTCTGCATCAGTATATTGGTTTTTCTTCAGTCCACATACCACTGTATTTTTCACATACGTGCACCGAAAAGTCAACTTTCCACCCTCAAAACCGGGAGGAAAGTGGGCGATTTCCGGCGGGAGGAAAATACCTATTTTCGTCCCGCAGCAGTAACTTTCGTCCCTTGGGATCTTTTTCCTCCCTCGTTTCTCGGGTAAAAAGTTGACTTTTTTCGGTGCACTATTATGAAAAAATATCGTGTGGAATTTAGGAGGAAAGTTAATGACTTCCGACGAGTGTTTTTCAACATTCTGCTTCGCCTCGGAATGAAAATTCACTCATCGGGAATCATTAATTTTCCTCCCTAGTTGCATAATACACTATTGTTTACTTGTATTACAAATATCAAACGTGAAGATTTTTAATTATTTGTCCTATAAAGAATTATTCGTGATGTAGCTAAATTATTTGAACATACGATAAATTATTTACTTTATGCGAAAGAATTGTAAAACTTATTCGATATTTGTTTACAGTTTTGTTAAACGATAATTGCTATTCCTTTATTATATTATTTGTCATTGCATAATGTACCAAATGCCTTCGTAGTTACAAATTGCGGAAAATGTACAAAAACAATGTATCCGTTTCCATCCGGATATTCGTTTCTCTAATAACGTATTAATTCGAAAATAAGTATTCATGTATAAACGAAAGCTATAATTTACGCCGTCTAATGTGCTAGTTCAACGTGTCGTAGAGAAACTAATACAAACTATTCATCATTTATCTTCAATTTACTACTATGTTCATTAGCTCTCATTCAGTTTTTAGTTCATGAGTTTTCAATTAAAAAATAAAACCATGATCAATATTGTTTTGTAAATTTATTGTGATTGGATCGAGATAGAGTTTTCATTCAATCCTCATTTCAAATTTCGCCGATTTTCAGGTTGATCAATTTGTAATGCAGTAAATGTGTTTTTTCATTATTCAAATTCCAAACTACACTGAAAAATTGTAAGTGTTCAACATTTTCGTTTCATTCCTAATTCCACTGAAGTTAAATGGAAATATTCTAATCAATGCAGCTAGAGATAAATCTGCTTGAAAGTGGGAGTAACCTGCAAAACCGATCAATTCAATATTTTAAACCGAGAACAATATTGCAGATCAGATATAATATTATAGGTTGAACACCAAAACAATTTCGACAGAAATGAGTAAAAACTTGTTGAATTTCATCTGGAACAAATAGTCGAAAACAATCACATTTGCTCGCTCATTCGCCGACGGCTCGCGCGACCAACTCCCGCAGCGTTAAAGTCACCGTCGCGGAAATAATGCCAGCGCGTTGAAATAATCGCGGCGCGCTTGGCGTCTTCTTTGTTGGCCGTAGCAAGGCCAGCCGTATCAATAATTCCGGCTTTATCGTCGCGTTAATCGCAATTACAGATACGTTTGTTGCGCCGTTTAATTGAATTTATCGGCGGCGCGTCCGCCGCGACCGCGACCGATTTTACGATCGCGTCGCCCGTTTCAGTAGGCGCGCGCGATTACGCCCGCCCCATTTGCGTATTTACGCGCGCAATCTTATTTATAAGCGTTGTAAATTAATGACGCGATCGCGGTCATCAAGCGCCGGGATATCTCTATTTTAATGGCCGCGCCGAGTTCCTCGACCTCCGGGGTACGCGCGCAATCTTTTTCCCGCGACACTTATGCGTTTATGTCGCATTTGCATCGGGTGCAATTAAATTACGCGCTCTCAGCACGCGGAAGAACGTTTTTCCAGTAATACTGATAATGAGGTTTTTTTCCCTGAAAATCTGCGGCCCATTTTTTACAAAAAAGTGCAAGGCGATGTGAATAATAGATAGACTGTTACTCTAAACATTAAAACTGACATATTCGATTGCGAGATTTGAACCGTCGTCCTTGGGATTCTATCACCAACACTTTACCTCTTAGCCATATGACCATCTTTTCTGTTGCCCTAAACAACAATTGTTTCCTTCTCTCAGTAACTGTACCTTTTGCTAGGTATAATTTCACTGGAAAAAGATTATTATAGTTCCTTTGCTTTATCTCAAACAAACTATTAAATCTTGAATGAACAATTTTCACGGTGCTTTCTGTGAAATTGTTTCGACTCGACAGTTGTATTCAATTGTTCCTTTCGATTGTTTTGGATAATAAAAATGAATGGTAGGCAACTGGTATTCGAAGGACTTTTTGCGAAACTAAAATCACTGACGGATGATGTAAAAAAACGATGACACAAACAGCGATTGACAAGCAGCGCCGTCATCCGACACAGCTTCTTCTTCGGTCGTTGAACATGAAAGAAGCCGTCGTGGAAAAACGCTTTCCGCGACTGGGTAAGAACCGCACCAACGAGAATGCAAAAAAGGGACAGGAAGGGCCGGGCTCGAGCGACATCTTGGGTGAAGAAAAAAGGCACTTTTTTCGCTTCCTCTTCTCGAGCGCTCTTTAGGTTTTGCAATCAGAGCTCGGCCGCTTAATTTTCACTTTGCGCGAGGAATTCGCGTCTACAAATTGCGCAGCGATGAGTGCGCGAGGAAGCCGGATCGGGTGTGACGAGGTCGACGCGGAAGCGCTATGAAAATGATCGCGGATCGGATGAAATCGGGGCGCGATCGCGGATCGCGGCTTTTTGCGTCGAGCGAATAGAAAGCTAAATTCCTCGAGAACCACAGGAGACTCCATTATGCACCGCCGTGAAAACAAATCTGGATGAAAAATTCATGGAAATAAACGGAGATGGGTGGAAAGACACTGTAATAAATGTGGCTTCAATTTTCTTATGACAAGCAGATTGGAAATGTTTGAGTGGAGCTTGATCTTGGATATATCAATTGAGCAAAGCAGATTTTCTTGTAGCTATTATTCGGATTGAAATGGAAAAATGTATGATATTCTCGACTGTGGATTTGTAGTTTAAGTACCATTGAATAAAGTGGAAGAATGGAGAAATTTAAAAATCATTGGCCCCTTATGTTTCTATAATTTATATAATTTATGTTTCTATAATTTATTTCTATAATAATAATTTTTCATTCGCCTGTTTCACTCCTTATGTTTCTAAGGTTTGGTGTGAAATTTTATAGACTCCAATTTCGAGTCCAGAAAATTTCACACCAAACCGTAGAAACAGAAGGAGTGAAACAGGCGCCTGAAAAGTTGAACTGT
>JABFPB010006212.1:0-12289 GCA_022817645.1 Ceratoteleas bidentatus | reverse complement strand
ATTATAGGTTCATTGCGATACTGCAGGAAGATGTTAATAGGTACATATAGGACATCATCATCTTCTATTAAAACATAATTTCATCATACTTTCAATCTAAAAGTTAGACCAAAAACTTATGTAGATAACAACTGACAACTATTATTTCTCATCCAGAGCAATCAAAGCATAAAAGATAAATACAGCCAAAAATTCCATAGAATTGATATCCTGACCTTAAAACCAAATCAGTATCTTGACTTCCTTCATTTTAGATTATATTATACTGCATAATCAATCAATCATAAATTCAATCTAAAAATAGTTAACTCTTCCTTTCAGGTCCCATAACCCAATGAGTCTTGACACAGTGACCCTGTCCCATCTCATACTCTGGGCCTACGAACCCTTAGAAACTCTGAAATGGCTAGCAGCGATAGTCAACGCTTGCCTGGCTCAACGAGGTGGAGCTTTGGCTTCGGCCATCTACGAGTTCAGTCACCATGGCGACCCGGGTGTGCAAAAGCTGGTCAAACGGATCATGCAGAACGTCTGCGACCCCTTATACGATATGCTGATGCAATGGATAACGGACGGCCAACTGGACGACCCCTATCGGGAGTTTTTCGTGGAATCCTGCTCGAACGTTGTCGGGGACAGAATGTGGCACGAAAAGTACCAGGTGCGAGAAGCCATGGTGCCGTCTTTCATCACAAAGTCGCAGGCCAAGAAGATTCTGGGCACTGGCAAGAGCATCAACTTCTTGCGCGAGATTTGCAAAGACTTCGCGCCACTGAGGGGGAGGGACATCAGCTCTTTGAGGGATTCGCAGATTAAGTACGATGGTTGGTGGTTTGTGATTGTTTGGATAAAATGATCAGTCAAGGAATAAGAAGGAATAAGTCCATTTTAGGGAAGGAACATCAGATGTGAATGGGATTAAGGATTTCTCTTGATTTTTAGTTGAGGCATTCTTCGAAATGGATCCGGATGGCAGACTTCAGACGATGATGGACACTGCTTACAAAGAGACATCTACGAGAGTCGTCGAGATTTTGAACAAGCAGTATCACTTGATGGACCATTTGCAGGGAATCAAAGGGTACCTTTTGCTCGGCCAAGGACATTTCATCCAACATTTAATGCACCTGCTGCAGTACGTGACATTGACTGCTAATCTATAGATAATCGTTTAATATCAATGATGGAAGTGGAATTAGTAGTTTATTCAATTTCCAGGCCTGAACTGGATAAACCTGCCAACTCTTTATATCCGCACAACATCACGTCTATATTAGAAACAGCCATAAGAGCGACCAGCAGCAAGATGGACGACGTGGATGTGCAAAAACGGTTGGATGTGCGATTTTTGCCGCCATCCGAAAACGAAACTGGCTGGGATGTTTTCGTGTTGGACTATAACGTGGATGGACCAATCGGAACGGTACTGAAACTATCGAAAAATGACAAGAAAGAACTGTTTCTGTGCAGGGAACTAATCTGCTTTGATTTACAGATCCTGGAACCTTGCAGACAAACATATCAGACAGTCTTCTTTTCTTTGTGGAAGGCTAAACGGATGGAAACGATACTGTCCGCCATTTGGAAACAGCAAACCACGTCTGCCAAAATATTCCGCAAAATGCCCGAAGTTATGGCAGTGCACAATCAGATTCATTTGATCACCAGCAGTATGGTACATTTGGTCCATCAAATGCAGTATTACTTTATATTTGAGGTAAGTGAGGGAATAAAACTGACAGGAGACAATTATATTTAAGTGGAGTCTTGTACAATTTTTCTTTTTAGGTCATCGAGTGTTCCTGGGATGTTTTCGTGAAACAGTTAAATCAGGTCAACTCGCTGGACGAAATCATCGCAACTCACAACAGTTTCATCGAGTCTGTGAAGACTGGGATGTTACTGGACGAAAAGTCTCAAGTAAGCTGAATAAAAAGCATTTACTAATTCTTTGTATCTTTGAAAAAATCACTATTCTGATTAAATCTTGTTGGAATTCTCATTAGAGCTTCTAGGAGATTGAAACAGGAATTTGTCCAGTCATTTCTGAAATATCATAGAATTATAACGAAACGATGACTATTTTTCGTATTAGGAAATTGGCACTTATCAATAGTGTTATTTCCTATTAAAACAGTGGAATTTAAACTATTAATTCCGATTAGTCAGTTGCAGCTATTTAAATAAATAAATTAATGGTTCTTTCCTTTTGAGTAATCAGATTAAATAAACTTTATTAGGTAAATAGTTTGGAGAAAATGATGTCTAAATCATGTTAAAATCGTAATAAGCCTAATCATTTCTTATTCCCAGGAACTGAAAGATCATTTGCGGTCAGTTTACGTTCCCATCATGGAGTTGCAGACCCTCGAAGAAACTTTTCTGGCCAAAGTCACTCAGGAGTACGAAGCCCGTTTGTCAGACGATCAGACCATCGAAAAGTCGAGCACGCATACATGGAAATGGGGACGAACAAAAAACACCGACTCGGCCCAATCAGAACGTCAAGCTACTTTCAAGAAGTACCTTAGCAATCTGTCGAGGCACTTGAAATTGTTATCTAACTCTTACCAGGTATCACTTTAATATGATTAAAAGATCCTGATAGCTCTTGTAGATGTAAATTATTTACATAGACTTTTCATCAATATACCTCAGCATTGTCCAGCTACATTTACATAAAACTAAAATTTAACGGTAGGAAAAACATTCTGCAAAAGTCTGCAAATTCCGTTGAAAATATCTGCAAAAACTCTGGTAATCTCTGAAGAATCATGAAAAACTGGAAAATTCTACAAGTCTGACAATCAGTGGAAAAATCTGCAAAATTTTATGAAAGTCTGTAAATACATTTACAAACTTTCCCAATAAATATCTGCAAAACTTTAAAAAGTCAATTTTAGCACTGTTTCCATGTTTTCAATTTTGTAGAATTTTTCCGATTTTTTGCATTTTTACAAATATTTTCAGAGGAACTTAATTTCTTTTCTAATAGAATTTACCAAATATACATAACATTTATCTAAACTGTGATTAATAACACTATAGATTGATAAAACCTTATCATTATTTGTGGTTTCCTCAGACGTTTATACAAAATTTATACACTTCCAATTATCAGGGCCAATTCGAAATAACTTTTCCCTAATCCTCTCATTTTCGGACTTTCAGGATCGTGTGAAAAAATTCCTCCTGATGCTCGCCCTGACCGAAGACTTGTCCCTCCAATTACTCAGCGTTCGACTGGACTTCAACGAGTATTACAAGAGCAAAGACAGCCGACTGGTGATGCCATTCACGTACCAACACTCCCAACACAGCGACGGCTTCGTCGCATGCAAGTGACAGCGTTCCAATGAAAGTAATGCTTCGACCCACGAGACAGTCATCCGGCAATTCGTCGAGAACTCGCAGAAGAGTTCGTCGTCGTTCGGGCGAACCAAGCCATATTGCAGTGCCATCTCGCAGGCCAATGACGAGACTGCGGCGAACAAAATTTGTATCCTCGAAGACCACTTCTTAGGGGAGCAAGTGGATAGGATTGATTATAAGATAAAACGCGATGAACCTTCGCCAATTAACGAAAAGAACAGGGTACACCCGAGTGCCACAAGTGCATATACGCCGACGAAACTGAGGCGAAAAAAAATCGTTTTTTGTTGCGTTAGTTGATTCGGGATATTGTAATTATCCAGTGATTCATTGCGGAAGGCGCAACGTTGTGTAGTGATGTGGACGTTTTTTTATCGAATTGTATATTATTTATATTCACGTAAAATGGCGATGATTGTTATCATTTGTCTCGATGAAATAAAAAGATGAGCAATTGAACAAAATGAAGATTGTATGTCGTGAATTATTGCTGAAAGACAACGGTTGTGTTTTGAGTTTTTAAACAATTTAATTCAGGTCTGATTCGTTTAGAGTATCATTTTAGAATAAATGATTTTCGTGAGGATTTCTGTAAGATCTGATTTTCCATGTGCAAAATAAAAATAATTTTATAACAGATGGCAACATTCTTATTCCTTGATTTTTGAGTATTGAATGACAATTTTTCAATCGTAAAAATTAAATAAAAATTAAATGGTCATAAATCGTATATTTATGATTGCGTAAATAGAAGTTAATAAGTATATCATTAACTTCAAGTTGAAATGATAAATGGATTTTAATTAGTCATTTAATCTAACTTAGAACAAAAATATATTTTTATATTAATTATTTTAGCTTTGAGTAATGAATATTTTTTCATTTTTTTTTGTTATTCATATATGCTTTATTTAAATAATACCCATCCATATTTTATCAGTAAATCTCACATAACAATGCAACTTAATAATTTTTTACCAATGTTTTTTACAATAATCTTTTTCCCGTAAGGCATTTATTATTTACCGTCTGTTACTGTTTCTGACAACAAACATCAATAAAATCTCATCAACTGTCAGTTTTCATCAATCCTGTCAAAATCAAATTTGCCGCTAAAAAGTGCTCGGTTCCCCCGTGTTTCCAGCGCCATCTTTGCAAAATAGATGGCGTGACGTGCCAAAACCGAAACATTCATTTCATATAAAACCAACAGCCCTGTTGTCTAACGGATCTAATCTCACTTCTATTGGATGTGAAAGTTGTGGGAATAGTCTTTGATTTTGGTTTATTTACACTGCCAGTGGTAAGTGACAAACCAACAATAACACTATTATTACATTTTTTGCATTTCCCAACGAACCCCGGCGCGGACGCAACCACCACAAGTGCCTGAAAAAAACGAACACTATAGTCACCAATCAATTTTCAGTGCTGAACTTTTTTAAATTTCGCTCACAAAAAATTAAAAAACATCAGTTCGCAAATTTGCCTGACAACAATCCGAATTGTTTCATTCAGTCTGTATTGTACATTTAAAAAAAATTTTCGCAGTGATTTGATTTTAAGTGTATATTAAGAAAAGAGAAAAACAAATGAAAATAAATTTTATCTAATCTCAACTGACTTTTTTTCTCCTTCGGAAACTGACAATCTCAATATTCTTTGTAATACCCTTTATCATTTTTGATAATGATATTTTATGTTTTGACCTTGCAGCTAGAAAACATAACATTGTTTTCAAAGCTCAATTTAAGGAGCAACATGAACAAGGTACGGTTGGTGTCACACTGCAAATTGCGGCCTCTGGTTCGGAATAAGCAGAAAAAGAAGAAAAAATCGCGATTACGTAAGTACCGTCGATCATCAGTGATGTATTATGCTGACAATTGTCTTGTATTGATTTGCAATTTTCCTGTCGGTTTCAGCGTTGATAACAGCATATAAAAATTTGAGACGCCGAAACAAAGACCTGGCAGAAGCTCTATCGAAGCAGCTCGAGGAAACCACACGTTTAACGACTGAACTCAACGAACTAAAGCGAGACAACTTGTACTTAACTTTGGCTTGTAACAAGAGAGATGTGAGTATTTATGATTAGTGAAATAGGCTAAAGAAACAGCTGATTTAGAAGAATGCGAGCGCCATCTGTGATAAACTGGTCTGCAACAAATATTTCATAGAACAGAATAAAAATGAATTGACACGTAAAGAATGCAAACATATGATTTGATTTTCAATTCATTTTCAATAATATTCTATTCTGTTCTATTTTGAAATTTTTTGGCGATCAATGTTTTCAACAACGAATTTTTGTTTTTCAACAAGAATTGGTTTTTGTTCAATTTTACTGTCAAACACATAAACTTGTATTCGTTTTTATTCTTTTTCTAGAGTTAAAAAAGTTTAGTTTGAATTTATAATTTGGAATTAATTCAACTATTATAGCATTGAATCAGGTTGAATGAATTACAGACAATTCAAATGAATTTAGAATTTGTTACTAAAAAACTTTTCTTAAGATGTCTAATGCATAAGATATTGGTTATATTAAATATTTGTATTAAATATTAATCAATGTGATATTTGAACTGAGTTTGATGTGACATCAAAATATTGACAAATATCACATGCATCTTTGTTTTAATTGAATTGTTGAATTGTTATAGCATAAATTACAAAAAATGCTTATTTTATTAATAATATTGTTCACAATAATTTTTTTTATTTTTATTTTTTTGTTGCTTTTTTCCAATTGAAAATGGTAAACACTGATATTACTTTGTTTAATTAGAATTGCAATGATGTTTTTTTGGTTTCATTACTTTATTAGTTTTAATCAGAATTATTAAGCATAACTTTAGCAAAAAAAGTAACAAAAAACAACTAGCAAAGCATTTTTGTTGTTTATGTTGTAACAATGCGATTAAAACATTAAATATTAAAATGTAGAATATTAAAATGTATTAAATATATAATATTTAATACATTTAATATATTAAAATGTAATATTTAATACATTTAATATATTAAAATGTATTAAAATGTAAATATTAAAATGTAGAATATACAAACCAATATTTTGATTTGTACAATATGGATTTTCATAAGATTTGGCGTAGTTATTCCTTAGGTCCTAAGAAACAACTTCCTTGCTGACACTATGTAGGAGTAATGTTCTTAGCAGCAATTATCCATGTTCGGGGGCTCTGAGCCCTTCAATTAAAATAACGAAGAAGCTACTCGCACTGCAGAGTAAATAAGAGTAAATTAGCAATAAACAAGAATAAATAAAAATAAATTAGAGTAAATGAGAGTAAACAAGAGTAAACGAAATGTTTTTTTTACATTTCCAATATGTAAAAGAGTGTCGAGATAGTTTCGTTAGTTTTTTTTTAAATAATCCCAACTGGCATATAGACGAGAATCCGAAGTTTGTTTAGTTAGTTTTCTAAAGCTTATTTACTCTTGTTTACTCTTGTTTACTCTGCAGTGTAAACGAGAGTAAATTCGAGTTATAAATCGCGACAGAAGTATGACTCGAAGTATGATTTGAGTAAAAGTATGAGGTGTAGGCGCTCAACAAAATCGTGTTTTGGGCTTTACTAAAATCTAATCTAAACTTTGAAATTGTAGCTGTTTGATGAAATACCAAACAGGGGAATGAATATGGGAATTAAAACAAGAGTTTCGTAGTGAATGCAGTTATTTCTAGATTTTTTAAACACGGTAAACGGGGTAAAAGTCTTTTACCTAGAATATAAATTTTTCTTGAATCTGTTGCACCAATGCTAGTGCTATATTTGTCTTTGATTAGTCATTTGCAATTATTTGTTTGTTTCAGGATACCATTTTGGATATAGAGCAGCGGTCAAAAGAAAACCTGTCTCTAATGGAAATGTTTATCGAATCAACGGGATGTATTATTAATTCCTGCAAAAACTTCACGGCGCATCTCAAGCCCGTACAAATTGACAGCAATCAACCTCCGAGAAGTACGTTTGTCAATATTGCAACTAGAATCCCAGAATAGAACAAAATCTAAACATAGCAATCTAACTTTAAAACATAGTTATTATTTTAGTTGCATAAATGATGTTTCGTTTTGATATTAGCGCCATAATTTTTAACCTAACATATTTTCTTTTTATTTATTTAAAACAATTAATTTGACAAACTGTACATTTTTTTTCACATTGATTATACATTTACATTCAGCGTTTCGAATTCTACATTGGAAATGGTATAATATCATTCTAAATGTATAATTCCTTTTGAGATTTTTTCTTCTTTTTTTCTTTTCAACATCTTCAATTATAAAGCTATAATCAATTTACAGCAAGTTCTCCCAGAAAGTCAAAGTCGCCGTCAGTGAAATCACCTGCTTGCGTTGTATTTCCAACTGTGAGTGGTCACACCATCTCGAACCCGACAATTAATCTCAGCAGACTTAATATGCAGTACGTGAGAAATGGTCCGAGTTTGGACACAATTCAGGAGATATCACCACGTACCAGTGACAGTGGAAATGAGCGATCTGAATTCCACCGAAGTCGCGAATCGATGACAAATCAAGTATACTGAACATCTAAAAAAATATTGATGGGATGAAAGTAAAATGAAAGATATCAAATGGCTCTTGTTTTCAGGAAAACGCTGGCGAGATGAACTTAATGGATATGAGCCCTGAAGGTAATATATTTACGACTTCATCTTTCGTCTGAGCTGAAAATATGGAATTCCAAAAGATTCCATATGGATATGGAATTCTATACGGCATTAATGTAAACATTATGTTTATTCCAGAAGAGACTGGTATAAGACGTCGGAGTTCGGTGCGGCATTCAATGCGAATGTCAGAAGGTCAAACAACGTTGAATGGCAGTCGTCGACGTACGTCGTTTTTCGAATCCAGATTGCCCAATAGACTCTCGAGAAACTCCTTAATAAAAAGCCCCAGAGTTCAGTTGAAAGACGTCTCCAAATTCCTCAAGAATTCGCACACAATTAACATTAGAAAGGTGCAACATGGGTTTTATTTAAGTACCATGCAATTGCAATTGAAATGTATCTAATAATCAACTTCAAATTTCAGTTAAGTGATAGGCTGAGCGATGCTAATAAAGAGAACAATGAAGAACTCGAAGCGAGAAATTACAGTAGCAGTTCAGGACAGGACTCGAATCAGTCTTTCGAGTCCGACAACGAAAACTCCTCATTTCGTTTGGCGGATAGTTCCACCGAAAGCTCGAAAAAAGAGAAGTTTTCGAGCTCCATGAAAAATGAAACATTGAACGGCTTTATGGAAGATGACCCTTTGGAGGGTCCGAGCTGGAAATATGACAGCAGTATGTGCCAAGATGTCTCGGAAACACCGAAACGTGCTAGTAAGAATTTTCTTCAGAAACTAACTCACTGGAATTTGCATGGATACAATTAATTTCAGTAATAAGGAGCTTTCAAACCAATTATTATTATTATTATTATTATTATTATTATTATTATTAGTTAATAACTTGTAACTTTTTTGTAATTCAAAGATATACAAAAATCGTTCAGTTTCGTGATATTTTTTTGGGGTTCTCAAAAGTATCTCAAAAGTACCCCTTAAAAAACAACGAGTCTACTCGTCTCTAACTTTACATGACTAACCCAGACATAGGTAATGAAATTTCAGGTAACTCTGAAGATATATTTCCCGAACACAACGAAAATGAAGATCAATTTGAGGAGGACGAAACAGTTCATGTGAACAAATTCATCGATTACGTCAACAGACAGGCTAGGGGTGGCTCTTCCACCGACATGGACGATTTCACGTTGTTCATAAGACAGAAGAATCAGCGGAAAACCACCAAGTTCAACATCAGCGAGTTGGATTTGCCGGATATCGGGACTCCGTTGATCGACCCGCACTCCGCCGTTGTCGAACCGGACGACATCACCTGCACCTTCCGCGGTGTCCCAGCAGCCTCACCTTCCGTAAACATGTCGTCGAGGTTCAACTTCGCGAATACCTATATGCACGATATGTCCAACATCACCCTCCAACTGCCACGTATGTCGGACATTACGGTCAACCTGAGGAAGGTGAGTCGTCACTGAAATGCCCATTATAAATGCCATTTTTCGCCTGATAAAGAGGTACGAAAAAGGTAATTTTGCTGCAGTTCTTCAAACTGAATAATTGGCACTAAATTTTGCAGATGGTGGATAAGAGGAAGGAAGAGGATGAAGATGAGGTTTTGCAATCAGAGACTCCACGGCGAGTGAGGTCGAGTGCCGGAAAAGACCCGAGTTGCGCCAAGGTGGTGCTAAATAAATTGAAGAATGACGGGAGGGAATCGTTTTCTATGCACGTATCTGCCAACGAGTCGAATGACGACAATTCTAAGGAAAAAACACTGAGCAAGAACAAACGAAAGGCGCCGAGACGCACTGTGGAAGATGAAGAATACTTTGAATTGGACGAGGAAGAGATGCCACTGAACACACGAGTCGAACAGAGCTCCGCGAAAGCAAGCGAATCGAAGAAATCTAAGAAACGATCGTAGGTGTCTCGCATGATTTCAGTCATGCGATTGAAAGAAAATATGAGAAAAAATAAATTAAAAAAGCGTTCTTAAACAACTTTGATTTTCTTTCATCTTGCATAAAATAAGAAGTAAAAAATGGCACTTGCATTTTCACTCGATCAGTGACTTGAAAAATCTGTATTTGCAGTTTGAGTTCAAAGAAAATACAAAGTGAGTTAAAAATGTCCATGGCTGTTTAGCAATGAAATGTGTTTCAGGCGTAAAGCGGCAACTAGTTCGCTCCAGGCAAATTCGAGTGATTCGGAGTGTAGCACTGATGTTCCACGGACGTCTGGCAGACCGAAAAGAAAGGCAGCGCCGACAAGTTTGGTGGAACCAGTCATCAATCGGTACGACTAGTCCAAATAATTGAATGTATCCAATTTTAAGTGAAATTTCAAAAACCGAAAAAAATGGAACTGTATCTTAATTATGTTTCTATTTGGCTTTCAGGAAGATGAGGCGATGAAGATGATAACATCTTAAAGTGTACAGACGGCTATGCTGGTTATATTTCGTTATCATTTAATTATAGTACCGTTATGGTCAGTGTTAAAGCTGTAAGGATATATTCCAGATGTACTTCAGTACACTTTTAAAACAGTCCGCTTACAGTAAGACGATTATATTTATAATTAGGGGAATATTTCATAACTCAGGGCGGAAAACTCATGATTCCCACCTGTAGGGGTTGGAAAATGACTTCCGCACCTTCGTAATGAAAAACATTGTACGCAACTCGGCGGGAAATTTGATTCCCTCCCGAGTTGCGTAATATACTATATTGTATCCGGAATCTGCTTATAATCGAGAAATGTTCAAGCGATTTCTTTGGGTTTAAGAACGAGTAATTTGGCGAGCGCTTTGATTCCTGTGGAATCCGTAGAAAGAAGTAAGTTTACTGATAATCTCAGTAAACGGTGTATATAATGTTTTCAGCTGTTGCGCAGCATTTAACTTTTTGCGCTTGAAATACGGTACTGAGTATCTGAGCTTCTGTATGTGAAATTTGTCGGTTTTTGTAAATTTGTTTATTTAATTTTAAACTTTATGACAGTAAAATAATGCACAACAAATTTGCTGTTACGTACAATGCAATATGCATTTCATTGTAAAGTAAAGTGTAGGTAAAGTGCTTCGATAAGTATTATTTAACAGTAAGAATTTATTTTTTGCAACAACATTGGACAACTGAAATGTTGCACAAGATTTGTAGGAAAACTTGCATTATTTTACAACTAATGTTATTGGTTTGTTAAATTCATTAAGTGATTTCACAGATTCTTTCTTTAATATTTTCTATACTGATGTATTTTGAGACGCGACTGTTTGGTTATTTTAGACTGTACATTTTTATCAGTACAAACATTGTATATAATTAACACTGGACGTTACTTTGATTAGAGATTACATCTAAATTGATACCCGATGTGAAAATATCGGGTATCAATTTAGATGTAATCTCTTTCATAATTATCACTTCGTGATTGTTTAATCAATGTACATTATTGATGAAACTAAGAAAATGTTCTGATAACGAATATGATATTCCGTAGAATAAATAATGATTTTTCATGAATATTTCTTATTATTTAAGTGAAAAGATTCACGCCCAATTTAGGAAAGTATAAATGTTTTTTGTGCTACCAGCACAAAAACGAACTGTTTCGTGCCTGCATATCGGGCACAAAGTGGTTATTTTCCGCCCGCTCATTTCCGCCCTTGGGTGGAAAACAACTTTGCTCCCTCTATACAGTATTTTTCACAAAAAATATCTGCACCTCGGACAAAAAACCCTATTATGATAGACTTCTTATTAGCATTTAATACGATTAAAAAGTGTACTTTTCAATCTCGTTTCATTTTCTCTTTATTTTCACAATATACAAATTTCATTTTGGTTAGATTCCGCTATTACAAGCCTTGAACAGTTAATCGATCTCATCAAACTTTTCCGACGGAGGATCAGATGGTGCATTTTCGAGAAAGAATATAAACCTGCAAAATGAAAAATTTCAATTATAACAACTGTTGCATTAATAATATTGTAATATAAAACATACGAAAAATATAAAATATGTAATTAGTGTCAAATAACGTTTTCTAAACGATACTTTCAACCGATATAAGTATAAAAATATATTTATATCGGTTGAAAAACATTGACGAGTTCATTAAGGTGATGTCTCAAGCGAAGAGCAAGTTCGAATCGGCGGTTTGGCGCGAAAGCAATGTTTCGTTAATTAAACAAAAAGTATTAATCAAATATTGATTTGCGGACCATAGCGAGATTCTGTGAGAAAATCCACGTATTATGAACTAAATTTTAACAATTTTCGATAGCA
>JABFPB010006211.1:0-12290 GCA_022817645.1 Ceratoteleas bidentatus | reverse complement strand
GGGGGGGTGAAAAAAAAAAAAAAAATTAAAAATATTAATAAAAAAAAAAAAAAAAAAAAAAAAAAAAAATTGAAAAAAAAGATTTTTAAAAAAAAAAAAAAAAAAAAAACAAAAACACAGAAGATGTCTTAAAACAAAGCATTCAGACTCTTCTCTTTCTACTGAAATCAAACGTGTAAGACAAAGAAAAAAGATTCATATTTATATGTTGTATGAACAAAGAGGAGCTAATGTACTCTCCAACTATATATTTATACTAAACTAAAATATATCGAGAGAGTCGAGTGAGTTCATTCCTCTGCAGCATTACATTTGATTGCCTTTTATTTTCGTCACACAACAACGATTAACAGTTCTCACGCTAAAAGCTAAACTTTTACCGCTAAACGTTTCAAATACCGCCGTTCAAGCTAAACCAGATAATCAATGATCGCATCCGATTCGTCTAAATCTTCCCTGAATTACCAAAAATCAACAAACTGTTTACCTCCGTAACGAGAATCGAAACAAAATCGCGGCAGAAATGCAGTTTTTGCGCTCGCTCGGAAAAAAGTGGAACGCTCGACCGCAATACAACGATCCGCGACAACTTTAAATAAACCGTCTAGACATATTGGAAAATGGTATGATAAAATAAATAATGCAGCGCGCAACTGACTGACATAATTGGCCGGCGAGCAATAAGGATCCATTTCTGAATCGGGGCGATTTATACGAATTTGAGATCGGGCCCAAAATGAAACGAGATGAACGGTCGGGGTGTTAATTGGGCGGTGTTTAACACGGTTGCAGTCTTGCCGGCTATACTGGTGCCGCGGCACAATATCTCTGGAGACGAGTCGGTCCTCTACAACACTTCGCTGGAGGAATTGAGCGTGAGCGTGCCGGAGAACGCGAGCTTCCACGCGACTCTGAATCACCAGCACCACAATCAACAGGGATTGCCCCAGTCTCCTCAGCAGCAGCAACCAAATAATCCATACCAAGGAATGCAGGTAAGCCGCTATCGATTGGCGTCGCCGCCGCTGCACGCCCCGCCGCGCACTTCATTTATTCACCTTTTTGCATTTCGTTTATTGATGTTTTTATTTTTGCGCCGGACGCGGCGGCCGAGCGCACTGCCCGCGACAGTGGCGCCACCGGGGTTGCGGCCAAACGCCGGCGATTACGCATTAAGGATTCGCTCTTCTTGTATTTTTAATTTTCTTTCTTATCCGAGCAAAAAATTTGGAATAGAAATGAATAGAAAAGAATTGGATTAATTCCATTTAATTCTAATGAATACAACGGTATTCATTAGAATTAAATGGAATTCATTTTTCGGTTTTGAATGTTAGAAGTAGTTTAATCAATTCCAGTTGGGGAATTCAAGGTTAAGTTTTTCAGAATGTCATCCTAAGTGGAATTGAAAAGAATGGAAAAGAATTCACTTAGTCAGTTTGAATTCAGATTTTGGAATTGAAGAGAAACGAATTCTTTGTGAAGAATTCAAAATTGCGAAGTTTGAAACATTGAGAAATCGCTGGAATAGAAACGAATAGAAAAGAATTGAAAATAAAAATATGAATGCCGAATCGTTTCCAAAAGGAATTCAATTTATATTTTTCAGTTCTTTTGTATTCTTTTCTATTCATTATTTTTTGCTGGGATTATATTTGTTTGATTTGTAGTAGCAGAATGATCAGAATAGGATAGTTTGGAAATAGTTTGGAATAGGTTTTTTATTAGGAAGGAGGTTATGTCAAAATGAGCTTGAGAAGAATACTCATGTAATATAGAAAGTCTTTCGATTCAGACATAAGGAAGGTTTAAAGATCGAAGTGCTGCCATGAAAAATTAACCATGAAATCTTGCAAAAATGTGGAAACAGAAAAAAGAGGACAATTAGAAAACAAGAATTGCAATTGCCTTTAAAAAAAAGGAATATAAAGCATTGTAGTTTCTATTTCCTTTTATTGCCTTCTATTTCTAGCTTTAGGTTATGTATTTTTAGTTTCTTTGATGCAATAGAAATCGAAATAATTTCTTTTGTTATTTTCGTGAAAGGTATTATGTACATCATTGGACGAATGGTTCATCTGCTTGCCTGACTTTCACAAGCTTTCGAGTTCAAATCTTGGTGCTGACTTTATTTTATTTCTTTGTCACACAAGAACTAGAATGACTGAAAGCAATAGAATAAATGTGATTTTAATGTCTTTTAATTTCTCCCAGACTCATTGAAAAGATAACAGAAACATCTGCTTCTATTTCTCCATTTTTAGAGGCAGGACACATAACGGATAAGTTTGTTTCAATTTAATAATTTGATCACAGGGTATCAGAAACAGAACTTGGTTGGTCAGTTCAGTTACTTACTGCAACTTCATATGCATTTTATACAATAATTAGATAAATTACAAAATCAACTTTATTTGGTAATATGTATGAAGCAATGATAATTTGCTTCAATTTTAACCATTAAATTCCGTTTTTGCAATATTGGTCTTTTTAGTTACCAACTGCTATAATCAGCTATAACACTTAATTTATTCAACGGTTTCAAAATACATTCGGAAATTTTATAATTATTATATTTAACAACCAACAACTAAAAAAATTTTGAAATAGATAAGGGGACTCTCATATCCAAATATTCCTCTAAAAATTTGTGGAGTGAACTATATGTTAATTTAAAGTTTTGATAAAACTTTAAATTAACATATAGTTCAAAATTTACACTTTTCTGCATATTGTGAAACAAGTGAAGAAGTTACTAACTTCTCAAATTCTCTTACCTTTGAGAAAGGTAACAAAGTATTTATTGTTCAGAATTTATCGTTCGGTCGACTTAGTCACATAAAATGTAAAAAAAAACAATAAAGCAGTTCCAACTAGAGTACTCACCTACCACACGGGTTCAAATCCCAATGCCGTCCACATTGTTGAGACCATTCACTAATCAGACAACAATTACAGAAACGACCATCTGAATGAAAAGGTCCGCGCGACGCGACAAGTAGAGTGTAACGCCGCGCAAAAACCCCATGTCATGAAAAAAAAAATGTTTCTTTTTATTAGCGACTTAGACGTGGTTTGCTAAAGTCTGGTTACCTGAGTTTGCGAGATCTACGAACGACTTATATTTCAATCTAAAAATATAGTTGCCGATTTTGACGACTTCTTCGTCGGAATCAGCGGCGGAACTGAGTGGACACTCATTGTTCAGGGAGAGTCGTCATCAGCACTACAAGCTGTGAATGAAAAGAGTTACCCAAAAATAGGTTCGAGTGGAAGTTGTTATTGATAGACAGCTGTATTTATAGGACAAATGTAATCGGCTTGCACGATAATTACGTATTTATAGGCTGTAGATGTCGTGCCGTATATTCAAAGAAAACTGTATTGATGAGCGAAGGAAATGTTTATAGCTGTTGTATAAATAGTTGAAAATACGGGAATACGGTGCCGATTACCATGCGGATTAATTCTCGTGGTATACTACTTTCATAAAAAAGTAATGTCTGCAGGAATAAAACTAACAGTAGTAATGGAAATAACAAGTCAAAAAATATTTTGTCCAAATGCGATGTAATAATTTCTGTTTGGTGATCATCCGGACCACAATAATGTACATCTTGATTCTTGTTGTCGTATGGAAATAAACATGTTATGAAAAAACAGATTTGTTTATTGGCCGTTGTTGTTTCTACTGAAGGAGTGCAACATGATTGCAAAGCCATTTTAAGTTGACGAAATTGTTTCAGAGCATGCAAGCAACGAGTCCAGCGAGTGTCGGCAGCCTTGGCAGTGTACAGGGTTCTCCACATCCGGCTCCAGGGTCTATGGACCCACCAGCAGACACACCACCTCCTGGTTACATTAGTGAAGATGGCGATAACATGGATCATAATGATAACATGTCTCTGTCGCGCCTGTCCCCTAGTCCCGTCGATGCTCAGCCAGTCATGTACTGCGAGCCAGCATTTTGGTAATTCACATCTTCATCCTTCTATCAAGAAGCTACTCCCTGATGTAACCTGATGACTTATATACATTCCTGTTGAAAAAGTCGAATTTATAACCGAAAACATTTGGAATTCCATGTACCATCTATTAGTCACCTGTTGCAATTCCTAAAAAGAAGGTTTCCTTCATAAATCTTTATGATCGTTAAAGCAGGGATGGGTATCAATAAAAAAGACCACATATAGAAATTAGGAATATTGTTGATCTAAAGATGTTTGCGATGATAAATGCAAATCTTGCCTTCTTCAGGTGTTCCATAAGCTATTACGAGTTGAACACTCGAGTGGGCGAGACGTTTCACGCGTCGCAGCCGAGCATAACGGTGGACGGCTTTACAGATCCGAGTAACTCGGAACGATTTTGTCTGGGCCTGTTGTCGAATGTGAATCGCAACACCGTCGTCGAGCAGACCAGGCGGCATATCGGCAAGGGCGTCCGGCTCTACTACATCGGCGGCGAAGTCTTCGCCGAATGCCTCTCGGACTCGAGTATTTTCGTTCAAAGTCCCAACTGCAATCAACGCTATGGCTGGCATCCAGCCACCGTTTGCAAAATACCACCAGGTGACAACAACAAATCTTAGTCACGAACATTTGGACACAGATGTGGAGTTAGAGTAGCTGGGCCAAGCAGCAGTTCATTGTCAGACTGTTTATGGGATAAAATCGACTGTAACATTGAATAATGATGACCGTTTAATTTGAGGGAGTTGAATAACAAAAGAAACAGGGATTAGTAGAGAAAGAAAAGTGATAGTCACTGCAGGAACTGCAGTGACTATCAGTTTTCTTTAGTTCTTTAGAATCAATAGGTTCGTTGAGATGAAATTCTCATGAAATCTCATATGAAATTTGTTCACAGGGTTGATATTTACTCCCGTGCTCGAGGAGTCGGTAGAAAAAGTTTGAGCGAAATCTATCGAGCGGTTTCCGAGATTTTGCCTATTTCGCATAACGTTTGATCCTCCGGATGGAATTCAACTTTTTGCTTGTCCTTAAAACCCATATCAAAATAGCTTAATTAAATATGGGCTTTGATTAATAGGATGCAACTTGAAAATCTTCAACAACCAGGAGTTCGCGGCGCTGCTGTCACAGTCGGTGTCACAAGGGTTCGAGGCAGTGTACCACTTGACCCGGATGTGCACGATACGGATGAGCTTCGTGAAGGGCTGGGGCGCGGAATACCGGCGCCAGACGGTGACCTCGACCCCTTGCTGGATAGAGCTGCACCTGAACGGGCCGCTGCAGTGGCTAGATCGGGTGCTCACGCAAATGGGCTCGCCGCGTCTGCCCTGCTCGTCCATGTCTTAGACCAGACACGTCGAAAATCAGCTTGTCGATACAAACGAACGAGTGAAACGATGCAGACATAGATGAATTACTGCTACACTGGGGTACGACTACATTTTTCATCCAGAAACGATTCAGAGAGAGACAGAGAGAGGCAACAGTAACAAAGAGGAAACGCACGGATTCCTCCCTCCAACTCCGACAGCAGCGCCATCCTTTTGGCCATTTTTTATACTTTTACAGTTCATCCGCGACAGCGCTTGGATTGTTTATCGATAATCGCAACTTTGATATACGATTTCAAGGCGCTTTTTCAATTCTATTTACAGTTGTACTCTTTTAATCATATTTTTATTCAAACATTTTACTTGTTTGACTGTTAAAGATTTTTGTTTTATCTCACGATGAGCTTTTATTAAATTTTATCGCAGTTTTAAATGTAATTTGGTTGACAAGATAATTATAAATGAAATTATACATAAATAAGGGGCATTTTAATCTGGTCAAAGTTGCGCGCAAACTGACAGCCGAGCTTACAGTGGCATTCAAACGCTACCAACGATTCGTATCTTTATTTTTTGATCACGTTGCTATTCGCATGCATTTATCGTGTAACCGCAATTCACAGTGGTGTATTCGAACCAAGTTGACGTTAGCAAATAGTAAATTGAACCTGTTATTCATATACACCGTCTACGTTCACGGTGGCGCGCGACCGAATTTCGATCCGCCGTTCCTTCGAGTCAATTTCTATGTGGTTTGAATTCACATGTTTTGAGGAAGTGTACAAGAATGTTTCGATAAGCGTAAGCTTTAAAGCATATCGAAACACACTTTTTCCCACACTTCATTATAACAAGTGAATTCAAAACATCCCTTGTTAAGATACCCTAAAAATTACCAACAAAGTAATATAATTGGGAACTTTTGCGATAGTTGAATCTGCAATTTACTAAGTAGAACCTCCATTTCCAATAATATTTTTAAATAACTGTGACAAAGACAAATCAGGTCAGTTAAAAAAAATGAAAGTCCCGCCACTCTTTCTGTCGTTTTCGCATCTTCCTGACAATTATTTGAAAATGTACATTTCACGCGCGCCACCGCGGTGTATTTTTTTACAATAATGAAAGGGAAAATTACAATGAAGATGCATGTACATATCCATGCGCGTAACAAAGAGAAAACGATGCTGGAGAAAAGGGCGAAACGGACGTTTGATCGCGAATTCAAATGTTGCAAACGAATTGAAAATCGTCTGTTTCGCTGTTTTCATCAAGTCCGCAGGAAAATTGAATGCCAAAAATCTAACGAATGTTACAGTTTACGTTCCACTGTTACGCGAAATGTGACGGTCATTTGATTTTCGAAAGCGTATTTTGATTATCCGAAACTGTGTAAATTGACTCTAGTTTAATGTTGATCTTGCAAGTTTTTTGGCTGACGTTTTCGTGGTTTTGGACAAATAGCGACCAGCATGTACCTACGAGAATCCAAACGAAATGTTGGTGCATGCGATATTTTACGAATTCACCATGTATAGTATTAAAAGGCGAGGCTTCGGGGTTTAGGCAGCGCGCAAGGAATTCGTAGAATACACGAGGAAACAAATAGTCAGGACGACGTTCAAATTCGTCATTACTTCTACGTATTCTGGTGTCTTATCGAAATTAACCGATATTTTAATTAAGAAAATAAGCAACTGTGTGTCGACGACAAGTCGTAGAAATTAGGGCAATGTCGATTGTCATATTCATGTCAATTTGTTCATTTCAGAGGACAAGCGAGGTTTTTATTCATTGTTTTCGTGTTTTGGATAAACGTCGTTTTGTTTTGATAGAACTTTAATCGAGAGAGGATACCTCGAAAGTCAAGGAAATGGCTGTTCGCACAAAATTGTGAAAACGAATGTTTTTAAAACCTGTATTATGGTTACCATCATTTTTTCAACGAACAATTTTATACGATTTGTATACAGCATTTCTTCATTTTCAAATTTATCGATGAGCTTTATTGTTGAACGTGCAAGTTTGTAACCAGTCGTACTGAAAGAGAATTTTCGTCACTAGTCAAAAAAAATGAAAATGTGATTCTGTCAAAATTGTATTTTTTCCTTTTTTCTGAAGAAATGAAAACGAGGCACGACGTTTTTACCACAATTAGTGATTCTGCGAAAATTATTTTGCCTACTTTACATTTTGGCAAGTTAAGAAATTTGTTTTCGCGCGTGAAAAAATATTATAAATCATAGGAGAAACGAAGAAAAAAAGAAATGTGAAGCTTGCGTTTAAAATTTGGGACTTGTGGAAATACGGTTTTTATACGCAATACCTTCAACGCACATCGTGATCAAAGTATAGAAACTACGTTTTCATTTTGTGTTCTTCAACTGGAGAGAGATGTTAGATATATCGCTATTTTTAGGTACGCGAAATTAATAGGCGAGGGAATTCTTATTTACGAAAAGACTTATTATAGATCGTGTTAGAGAATTCTATTTTATTACAGCGAAAAGATTATATTGCATTATTTGGCGTCTTTCTAAATTCTATTGCGGACATTTTAGATGTTGGTTCGTGATTTCATTCGATACAAAGTGAGACGTAATTGATTTTTTGCGAAAATTGGTCGAAAATCGAGGACAAGGGGGCACGAAAAAGTTGAATTGAAAATTGTAAGAGAAAACGAGAAAAAAAGGAACGATTATTTGTCAATCTAAATTAGGTTGTGCTGGTTAGGTTTAGAGAATCACTGTACAAGAAGCAAATTTTGCAGTTTCTCTCCCCAAACATGTTTTCAACGGCAAATCCGCTTTGTGTTTTGCGAAGGTCATTGAGTTTTATTACAAATAACTACGTTGGTGTGCAGCAAAGGATCGACGGATAAACAGTCAAGATACGTCGTTTGTACCACGCGAGCGACGTTCTGCAAGTTTCGTATGTAAATTTGCAGAACGCCGATCCGCGAGACAGCGAATCCGTCAAAACACAGTCGTACCGATTGGCTCGTCCCGCTGACACGGGTCGAAGTGTAATATTTTGCTACCGAACTACAGTTTTTAAGTCCATAGTTTTTATTAATAAAGTGATCCTATTATATTATATATACATATAAATATATATATATATATAAATATTATTGCAAAATAAATTCTTAGATTATTACGTTTGTATTTCCTGTACATTGCTACGTTTAATAATGATCCAACAAGAGGGCCAATGGGTTGAAGAATTGACACTAAAGTGTGAGAAGTGTGAACCGAGTAAACAACACTTTTTTCGACAGCCACAAGCTTGTAATGAAATTTCTATTGCGACGGTAAACGGTAAGGGATTGAAACTGCATTGCACTGTTCTCCACTATGGCGTCAATTTCTGCATTTAAATCTTTCTTCATTCGTTGTACAAAACAAAAATAGCAAAATAATCGATTTCTCTACCGTCTTTTATTAACCGAAAACCAAAATTGAAGACCTGCGAACACGGCATATGAAAATACAGCAAAAGAGCTTCTTTCGAGCAAATCGAATTGGAATTTAAAAGTGCGATGTTGTGGGTTTTTTCGTAGCGTTACACTTTTTGTAGTAAATTTTCGAGATCGGCGGTTTCTTCGCAAGGTTCAAAGGGTAATACGATATAGACCTTTTCTTAGGAATAATAAGGGGAAAATCAGTAACAGTGAAATACCGGTCTCGAAATCGTCGGGTGGCTCGATTCAAATTATCGAATGTTTTGATAAAGCGATTCATTTACACGTTTGTATATAATCGAAAGCATTTGAGTAATTTTTTAAATAATAAACTCAAGATGAAACGTAATAAAGTAAATGGAATTGACGTACAAATCTGTCAGGAATTAGCATTAGAATTGTGATGCACCAAACTGCCACTGTCTCGTATACGAAAGCTTATTAAGTTGGGATTATTATTCTTTGACAAATGTGTTCGTTATTTCTGGTCAAAGTAGTTCAGCAGTTATTACTATATATTTTAATGTAAAGAATGGACACGAATAAATGTAAAATATATTTCAACGTTACATTTTCGTTTACTTTCATGTGATACGTATTTTGTATTTTTTTATCTGTGTGGAATTTGACCAACAATTTGTCAAAGGATAATCGTCATTTATTTTTTCTTGATCATGTTGATCGAAAGAGCAATCGCTTCTCAACAATGCCTTAATTTTTATACGTAACTGTGATAAAATGTGTGCAGAGTCTGAAACAGTCTTCGTGATTGTACGCCAATTTTCCCTTTCCTGCGACCAAATCGATCGCTCCTTGACATTTTTTCTACTACGAAATTAGGTAGCGTCAACAACAAATTTCATTGCAATTACTCAACATTTTTCCATTCGTTTGGTTTGGTTTATATCAAAAGTTGATAACGAGCTTGCTAAATAAACGAAAAATAGTGATACTTTACTTAGAGTAGCTACAGCCAGTCGATTAGCATTTGTAGCTTTTATATGTTGAATCGAGCAACCCACGAAATTAATTAAGTAAAACGACAATTTGTTCAACGCTTGTGGGAGGTTCAATAATTACGATTCATCTTGACGGCGCAAAATATTTTAGGCGAATTCACAGATTACAATTGACCAGCTTTACTGATATTTAATGACGTCACGTTTTCAGTTGTACACATGTGAAATAAATCTACGACTGTGAAGATCCTAAACCATTTTGTGACTCCGCAAGGTGAGATTCAAGAAAACAAACGAGTGTGAAAGAGAAACGTAAAAATGAAACAAAGCATGAATGCGAGACTGTATCACAGTTATAAATAAATGTATGTTAAGCAAATTTTATTTTTTATTGATTTTCACCCATGGGTCAAGAGTTGATTAACCGCTGAATAATTAAACCCAGTGACACAAGCAGCCAACATCTCATCTCGGTAAGATACCGCTTTATGTTTACGATTTATCAAATGGCGAATCATTAATAAATTGTCGAACGTCGTCAACCAGAGATAATCCGACGTTCCATTCACACTGCAACAAAATAGTTCCACAGACTTGTTAAACAGTAAACAAATAAGTACATGAGAAATTAAAAAATTCCTTTATTAAAAAAAGGACAATGTAGACACAACTGTTGCAGCATTGATAGTGATGATTGAGAATAATTCTCACAAGTTTAGTTTTTGGGAAAACAATTGTTTTGAAGTAATACAATTTGTTGTCCAATACTCTGTAATATGTTTCTTAAGGGAGTTTCCCCAATCTTTTGGTCTGTTTAAGACCGTTTTTCAATAATTTTTTTTGCAGGTAAAATGAATAGTAATCAGCCTATCTACTTTTGAATCTTGTTTATTATAATGTAAAGAGTAAAACAACATTTTTTTTGTTTGTAAAACCCTTCAGTATTTAACAAAATGGCGGCCAATGGGTCCCTGTTCGCCATGCGCTCCTGGTCGGGCGATAAGTTTTCTCCGAGATGACTCATCTGAAACAGAAATCGTTATGACATTAGCTATCTGTATAAGATTCTCTGGAGCTTCTCCCTCTGACATGAAAAAATATCGAAAATTAACAAAATGGCGGCCATATGAAAAAAACAGTCGATTTTGACCAATTTTGTTGTTGTTTTGAGGCGCTTAAATAATGTTAAATGTAAATAGTTTTAACTGAAAGTGGGAGAAGCTCCAGAGAATTCAATTGTGAACAGAATTCGCAAAAGCTCAAGTCAATATGTGTTCTAGTTTCTGAGGAAACTTATCGCCCACCAAAAAAATGTGGTTTCGAGAAAAACGCGTTTAAAGATTTCACATACCATAAAACCATTTTTGGGGATTCTTACCACTAGTAACCTATATAACAATCATTAACAAGTAATTTGGCTAAAAAAAGTAGCAATAGATTCTAGAACATTCTATGATTACGTAATAATGATTGCGTAATCATGGAATGTTCTGGAACTTGAAGAGTACATAACCGACTGGCTATATAAGCCCGGCGAAGCTGGGCAGTATAGCCAGTCAAGGAAGCGACTGGCTATACTGGACTCAAGGAAGTAAGTCTCTTCTGCCCTGCAGCTGGACGCCGAGACAAACTCTCGGAAGAAGTACCGGTCGAAATAGGGTGCTCCCGTGCCACGACTACCGGAGTCAGCTGTGCCCTGCAACAGGACCTCTGACATAACCGGTGCACGATCGCCTGGCGGCTCTGCCCCGAAAGGGACGTCCTCTAGGATACCGTGTTAAAGTCGCCGGCACAATGGAACACCGTGTATTCGGACTGGCTATTTTGTCGTCCGAACGGAAAGTGACGTAATTCTGTATTTTTCAGAAGTGACTTCTTTATTCTTTCACTTGAGTTGAAACTTTAGTTTCTTTTGTTCATTTGTGGCCGATCCAGTGGTAAGCATTCTTTTTGTTTCAATTTTTTTCTGTACATAAACATTTTTATAATTTGCAAAAGTAAAAGTGATTTTGTTAGATACTTCGCCCGCTCAGCGAGTTACGGACCTCAGCAGAAAATTTATATCCTATGATGAAATTAGACCCAAATGGTCAAGTACTGAGGATATATAAACAAATAAGTTATCTTGTGAACTAATAAAATTTTAAGATTGTCTTTAGGCTGGTATTTGTTGTAAACGCCTCGGCTACAAATGGCCTATGATTATGGGTTAAACAAATCCCCCAGTACAGACAATAATAAATTGTTATAAACATCATCTAATTGTTGTAAAATTTAAAAATCATGTTTGGGTCGCCATCAGCTCACTAACCATGTTAACAATTGTTATAAACAATTTCTAATTGTTATAAACAATTTCTAATTGTTATAAACAATTTCTAATTGTTATAAACAAATAGAAATCAATTTTCATATCTGGGTAGCCCTCAACTCACTGATGGTACTGTAACGTTACGACGTTCTACAGCCCTGGCTAATTCGTCGGCTAACAAATAAACAAATTGTTTAAACCAAAACTGATCGAATTTACAGTAAAAATTAAATTAAATTGTGAGTTCCCGAA
>JABFPB010006210.1:0-12292 GCA_022817645.1 Ceratoteleas bidentatus | reverse complement strand
ATTAATAAAATTAATAAAATTAATTAAATAAATTAAATAAATTAAATAAATTAAATAAATATAATTAATAAAATTAATAAAATTAAATTAAAAAATTAATAAAAAAATAAAAAAATAAAATAAATTAAAAAATATAATAATTAATCAAAAAGTAAATAAATTAACTACTTACAATATTGTATAAAAAATGCATAAAAAATTTGTTTAAGTTAAAAAAATTAATTCTGATACTTAAAAAACCAATAAAATAAAATTCGATGAAATAAAAAAAAATTTATTTGAAAAAAAAGATTGATTGCATACACGCAAAAAGGCTCGTATCCTTCTTGCAAGCCACAAGTGGTGAAAAACTTGAGGGTGTTGACATCCTGGCCAAAAGTCAGTTTTGCCCTCTGCCCGACGCCCAAAGTGAATGCGGGAACGAACGAGTCGCCTTGAACGTCGGCGAACGATGTTTCGCCACCAAGGGCGTCCATTAAAAGCTCTCCATTCAGAGAGAAACCTACATAATTAGTAGTTGCGTTAGTTTGCAATTTGCAGACTTTACGCTTTCCATGTAAAAGGTTTATATTGAGATATATATGGAAGGTTTATGAATATAAATAAATACATTTTATCAGGCAGTAAAAAATTAATTTTTTTAAATTATATTCGAGCTTTTCAAAGTTTTTTTATTTTTTTAATTGTTTAAAAAATTTGTTAAATTTTTTTACTCTTTAAAACTTTTTAAATTTTTTTAAAAAAGAGCCAATTTTTATTCCAAAATAAAAAAAAAATTTTTTCATTTAGGTACCTCAAAATATGCTTCAAATATGAAAATTTATATATAGAAAATTTTATAAAAAGAACCATATCGGGATTATATATAACCACATGAAAAATATATATATGCATAAATTTTGTTTGAAACATACTTGGGTCATATGTATTTTATATACATTTCAAATAAAAATTTTCCACATGGATAACGTGAAATCAGTAACATAAATAACGTACAAAAAGAATACATTTTACATAAACAATTTAATGCAAAGGTAAAAACTACTGAAAATTGGAAATATTCAGTATAGAAAACTTTTCGACTGAATCGTTGAAGTGATTTCATATCTTATAGGGTCATTTTTAATGCAAAATATTACGGAAGATTTATGGATAATTAATATGCAAAATAAATTATTTAAAATTTTCCAAAATTCTAATTTTCATTTAATCATTTAAAATCTTGCTTACTTTTAAGTTTCTTTAATTTAAAAATGGCCCTATTAATTGATTTTAGGAAAACAAAATTAAAAATAATTCAACTTGTTCAAAAGGAAAAATCTCTTAACATTACTCTTAAATGTCTACATGAATTAAAAACAGTATGATTTTGATGATTGTACGCAGAGAAAAGTTGGATTTAAATTTCCAAAAAACTTAATTAAAAAAAGTTTAACTCGAAAAATAAATCCACTGAAATTTTCTTCAAATATAAAATATCTTTCTTTACACATTTTTTATTGCTTTAATTATTTAAATAATTTCAATTATTTATTGATTTATCTTCCTCCTTTTTTCCACGTACACAAATGTAACACACATATACAAGCAACACAAAATGGTACTCGCGAACGTGCAACGACAAAATGACATGAAAAAAGCGACATGGCATGAGAACAGAAAAAACTTCTCTGCCGACAAAAAACGTGATGGCGAACAAAAACCAAAAAAACGCAAACAAAAAAATCGTCGCTCGTGAGAAAAACAAAACCTGTCAAAAAAGAGTTAAACGCTTTTTAATCACAAAGGACAGAGCGCGATTAGTATTGTACCCTTCCGCGCGAATTTTCAGATTTGAAATTTCACCATCGCGTACCGAAAAATTCAAAAATGTCTGCCTCCGAAAAAATTTTGCCCGGCGTCGGGAGAAAACGAGATGCTTTCGATGAATGTTAATTCGGTTAATCTGATTAGTGATTGATTCGATGAATGAATTTGGTCGGTTGGACAGATTACAAAATCGAGGGTAGAACAGCTACCCAAACTTAACATTTTTTTCGAAAAAAATTTGTTTCGAATTTTCTTTAATCCTTTTTTGTTTTTAGTTTGCTCGAAAATACGATTTTCTTATCAGAATTCAATTTTTTGGATTTTCAATTTTTTGGATTTTGACGTAGCTGGTCTTCCCTCGACCCAAAGATAGCTGAACATGGCAGCCGAAGCGTTCACGTAAAGAACAATTCGTCTTACTAATTGTTCTGTCAATAAGATCCAGGAAAACCCCGACAACGTCTCCAACCTGCCATTGTTTCCCGAAATTTTCAGCCGAGCCTGAGTATACTTTTTCCTCCTTGAAATAAAATGGTCAACATTTACTAACTCCTCCCCTCCATTGGTCATTACTTACACCTAGACCCTGCTCTTGCAACTTCAGACCCAATGCCCAAAATTCCCTTCCAGTATCCAAAATTTCCAGTTCCAACATCCAAAACCCCTTTCAAGACCCAAAATCCCCTTTCCGATATCCAACATTTCCTTTCCAGTATCCAGAATTCCGTTTCCGAAAGTCCAACATTCCTTTTCCAATTCTCAAAATGTCCATTCCAATGTCCAAAATCCCCCTTCCAATTCCCAAAAAGTATTCGTACAGAGGGTACTTATACAACACGTATTGATTAACGAAACGTACAGAAACAGGGATAGACAAAGGCCAAAACCAAAAAACAAGATGATGATGTGTCGCGGACGACTGGCGGCTAGGGGGGGTAGGGCGAAATGGTCTTACTGATTGTCCGGTCCACGGCGTCTATGAAACAGCCAACCACGTCGCCCACTTGATATTTGTGCCCGAAGGGCTCGGTCGCGCCGCCGTGTACCTTAGTCACCTGACATTTACCACCGATTAATATCCGCCAGAACCGTCTACCAAGGCATACTGGTTGCTAATCTTAGCCTAGTGCTGGTAGGAAGGAAAGGCAGGGTCAGACTTGCAAGACAACCTTTGGTTCCCAGGGAACACCCTTTAAACTGTGGATAAAAGTGTGTTTCCATCTTCAAAAGAGGTTGAAAGTTGGTAGGAAGTCCAGGGAAGATCTGGTTGGAAGAATTTCGAAGATAATTGTTAGGATTCCTGAATGTCTCAGAGTCTTCCTAAAGACTCTTCAGGAACTCCTAAGATCATAGAAAGACTTTTGTCCATCTTCAAAACTGGTTAGGGGTAGGTGGGAAGTCGAGGGAAGGTGTGGTTGGAGAATATTCGAAGATCGGAATTTCGTTGGAACCTTTAAGTTCCCAGGAAGAGTCTATCTATCTTCCCAGACGCTTGTTCCTAGAATTTCTAAAAGGTCCAGAAGGTCCAAAACTAGCCTTCAAAGCTTCGTCTACCCTAAAATTTTTTTCTAAAGTATTGAAGTTACATCCACCCTCTCAACCACCCCAAAGACTGTCTTGCCAGGCAAGGTGTGGGGCTAAACCTAAAGGTCTACATTAACTCACATTGTACCCGTCGAAGGCCCAGGTGCTTTCGTCGCTACCCAACATACTTCCTGGCATGCAGTCAGCCTTGGCCCAGCCCACCCTCATGGGTCCAGCCGTGAGTACCTCGAACTCAAAGTACCACTTGCCACTGCTGACTGCATAGTTCTTCTCCACCCGGTACGTCCGGAAGGATGGTTGTCTGAGTCTGCTAGCCTCCAACAGCAAAGCTGCAAGAGAGAACCAACCATTGAACTCAGTCCCTGAATGCAGGCTCCTCCGTCGGCCAGAAGTGAGGACAAAAACGGTCTACCATCAATCGATACCATCTCCCTACCCAAGACAGGAATAAACTGCCTCGCTCTAGGATATAAATACCCGCCGACATTTCAAACACAGTATAAATACCGCGACACTGAACTTTGCAGCTTCAATCCCAAGCCACTTCGACCTACCTTCGTGTTGTTCCGCAGTGGGGGGGTCCAGCATGTACCCGTAAACCAGAAGGGTCCTCACTGTCTCGCTGGCAGTATCCCTGTTAGCCTTCTTGATGGCATCGTCCACCTTCGGGTATGGTACCAAGTGGGGACTCCTCCTCATCTCCGAGTCCTCGTTGAGTCCGTAGGTCCAGCCCTGGCCAATTCGCTCCTTCGCCCATAGGTTATGGGTGTTCTCCGCCAGCTGGTCCACCAGTTCTTCCATCTTAAGGGTCAGGTTTATGGCGGTCAAATCCAGTGGAGCGGGCTTGTAGCCACTGCTCTGGAGGAAGGGTTCGTTGGGAAGTCTCAGGGTCTTGATCCTGGAAGGCGGCTTGTCCATCGTGATGTAGTAGCCCAGAGCCAGGATGGTCTTCAGGGTCTGAACTGCTAGCTGGGTGTCGTACTTCTTTTCCATGGCAGGCAGTCGTTCGAACTGGACGATGCAGGGGTGGATCTTCCTCAGGTCATCCCTCTGTTCGCCGAAGATCCAACCAGCCTCTATCTTATTCATCGCCCACATTTCGTGGATGTTCTCCGCCAGCTTGTCGCGGATCTGCTCGACGTAGGAAGGGAGGGTTATGGAGGAGGTGTCCACTGGCTGGGGCACGAAGGCAGTGTCGTCTTCCACGTGCCAGGGACCAGCCAGGACGACCTTGTTCATGTTTCCAAAATAGAAGCAAGGGTCCAGGGATAGGATTTGTTGGGGGAGGAGGCTCTCGACGAGGGGGGAGAACTCGTCTGAGATTCTGTCTGAGAACTTGAGACGACCGTGGTCGCCTCCTAGGAGAAACCTGCAGGAGAGTTTGGAGGAGCAGCTGATGACTGGGAAGAACATGCCGTCCAGGTTGAACTTGCGGAACGAGCCGTTGACTTTTACACCGTTGAAGGTGAAACTGATTACGGGGACTGTGAGGTCCAGGGAGCAACCTATCACGTCTGATTTTTTTATATATGGCTCAGTGGCGTCTGGCATGACTTGGGTCTTGCGACCCCCAGTCCAGAGGTAGGACCCGTCGAAGCCATAGGAGTAGAGATCGTCGCCCACCCCGTTTCCTCCCCACTTTTCGCCTCCACCCGGATAGGGCATGTACCTGAAAGGGAAAGATGGTTCTGACACGAGTTCCAGGAGGATTTGTGCCTGGTTTGGGGTTGGACACTTACCCAGCAGTGTTGGCCCACCCGATCCTCAGATGTGGCATCATGTGCGTCGTTTGTTCGATGTGGTCTACTATGACTTCGAAGTACCACTTTTGGTACAGGGCCGAACCCTCGACTCGACCAACGAAGATGTTGGGTCGGACGCTGGCGACATGGTCCACCAGTTGGGTTTGGAGGAGCAGGTTCTTCCCTGGTAAGAGGTAGTCGCAGATGTTGTTCTGGGAGGAGCGGACAGCTACGCCGTTACCAACACAGAGGGAACACAAGACGTCCAGGACTTTTGGGTCCCTACCGTGTTTCTCGAGGAGGGATATGATGACCTTTATGTGCTCGTCCTGCAAGGATGTGTTGGTGACTACTTAGGTCTTCCTAGAGTGATCTTGGACTAGTTCAAGTTTGGAACCTGCTAGGTTCCTGGGATTCTAGGTTCCTAGGTGCCTAGGATTCTAGATATCTGTGAACCATCTTCAAGTTGGACCAGTTAATGGTTGGATAAATTTTTAATCTAACGATTTGACCTATCCATCCATTGAGGAACTCCAGACTTGGAACCATTCCAAGATTTCAGTGATTCTAAACCAAACACCCACCCTCATCATGTTTAAAGCTTCCGGCGAATCAATGAGCACACAATGGAGTACATCAAGCATCCCCGTACCCTCGCTAGAGGTCTGGGACCCCAATCTACTGAACAACCAATTCAACCGGTTGCTATTAGCGAACTGGGCGCAGTTGGTGTGGTTCCCCTTGATAATGGCTGCCAGCAGCTGGTACAAGTACCCGGAAATCTGGTCCCAAGTTTGACCACTCTCATCCCCAGACAAAGCCACCAAGAAGCCCTGCGAGGTGATGACATTGATCTTGTCAATGGCTTCCAGGATGAGGTTCAGGATACCCTCTTCCTGGAAGAGATCCTGTCGATTTCGCAACGCTCGGAACCTGTTCTGCTTCTCCTCGTGTTCTGGAAGGAAAAGTCTTTTGTATCCAGGACCGTTCCTAGATTTCGAGTCAGGAGGGAGGAACGGGTTTTCTGGACCGGTGTATTGATCGCAAACCTACCCATGTCGTCCTCCGGCTGCGCGAAGTAATTGATCAAGTCTTCCAGGCACATGACCATCTCGTTGAGATTGACGGTTTGAAAAAAAGCGGACGCCCGTCGGTCCTGCTGCAGCGTTTCTAGGCCTCTGAAAGGGTACTTGGGTTAATTAAATCGTTGGTATCGCGACGGCCATCTGCAGCTTCCGGCCTATAAAGAGTGTCCTAGTTTCGGAAATGTCACGGTATTGAAGGACTGATTGTTATCCTGGAGTCTTGATACCCTTAGGAGAACTTGAGGATAGTTTTTGCTTCTTTTTATCAGGGGGAGGAGATGGACAACCAGATTTCTGGTTGTTCTTCCCTTTGTCTTTTAGTAGATGTTGAATTTTGGGAGTATTGAATGTTTGGGAGCAAAGCTAGGTTCAGATTCGGGTTTGGGGATCTAATTCTAGGAGAACAAGACCTAAATTTAGGAATAGAAGAAGTGCAGCTTCTAGATTTAGGATTATAAGTGGTAACAGTCTAGAATTTGAAGTCGGTTAACTTCTGGAACCTAAATTACAGGGAAAGGCCTTTGGATAACTTACGAAATGAACTGGGAGAACAAACTGCTGCATTTCCGGATGACCCTGGCAGTGCGGGACTCCTCCTCCTGGGACCTGGAGAAGTCGAGACCGTCGTCCATTTTGCCTTCCTCGTGCAGAACTGCCTGCTTCTCCTCGACCTTGCCAATGCCCTTTTTCTTGGTTTCGTATGTCTGGAAGGACCAATTAAGAGTTCGATATGGGAAAGATTTTAAATCCAAATGAATTGTGAACGCAAAGAGAGTGTAGATGTCGCACCTTGTATGAGACCCAAAGTCCGTCCGACTTGGCATGTTGCATGATGACTGTCGAGTCGCCATATTTGATGATTGGCAAGCCAATCACCTCGAGGTCCTTGTCTTCCAGGACTATTTTCTGGTCGTCTTTTTCTTGTCGTAACCAGAAGGTTGAAATTTCTGTCGTTGCTTCATCTCTGTTGGATAGAGAGTTCTGAGAGTTAACTGGGTATGATTGATGAATATGAGGAACAAGTAGATATGGGACATTAAACATGAAAACTTCTCACATTTGGACCATGCAATTTGAGAATTCCTCAGATAGCACACTTTAAAATTGAGAAATCCTCTGATATGAATGGTGAACCTATGAGGAAAAGTTATTTTGGGACTTTTTTCTTTAAGTAATGGTCTAGTCTGGACTAGGAATGTTGAGGGACTGTCTAGTTTGGGCAAACAAATTGATAAATCCTGGGATTTGGACTATTCACTTTCATAAATCCTCATATCTAAACCATACAATTTATAAAATCCCGAGATTTAGTCCATTCAATGTGAGAAATCCTCAGGTTAGAACCACTTAATTTGGGAAACCCCAGATCTGAACCATTCAAATAGGAAAATTTGGGCCAATTAATTTGAAAAATACTCAGATATGGACTATTCAATTTGAGAAATCCTCAGATCTGAACCATTTAATTATGAAAATCCTCAGATCTGAAGCATTCACTTGGAGAAATCCTTAGATCTGGTCCGGGCGATATGAAAAATCCTCATTTTTGGAACATTTAGTTTGAGAAATCCTCAGATTTGGACCATTCAGGAAAATCCTCAGATTTGGACTATTCAATTTGAGAAATCCTCAGATTTAGTCCATTCAATTGCAGACGTCCTCAGATTTGGACCATTCAGTTTCAGAAATTCTCAAATTTGGACCATCCAATATGAAAAATCTTCAATTTTCGACCATTTAATTTGAGAAATCCTCAGAATTGGACCATTCAGTTTGAGAAATTCTCAGATTTGGACCATTTAATTTGAAAAATTCTTAGGTTTGGACCATGCAATTTGAGAAATCCTCAGATTTGAACCATCCAATATGAAAAATCCTCACTTTTGGACCGTTCCCTCAGAAAAATCCTCAGATTTAGACCATTCAATTGCAGAAATTCTCAGATTTGGACCATTCACTTTGAGAAATTCTCAGATCTGGACCATTCAGTTTAAGAAATTCTCAGATTTGGACCATTCAATTTGAGAAATCGTTATATTTGGACCATGTAATATGAAAAATCCTCAATTTTGGACCATTCAATTTGAAAAATTATGAAATTTAGTTCTTTAAATTTAAGAAATTATGAAATTTAGTTCTTTCTATTTGAGAAATTCTTAGATTTGGACCATTGAGTTTGAGAAATCCTCAATTTTTGACCATTTAATTTGAGAAATCCTCAGAAATGGTTAATTCAGTTTGAGAAATTCTTAGATTTGGACCATTTAATTTGAAAAATTCTCAGATTTGGACCATTCTATCCGAGAAATCCTCAGATTTGGACCATTCAATCTGAGAAATCCTCAGATTTGGACCATTTAGTTGCAGAAATTCTCAGATTTGGACCATTCATTTTGAGACATTCTTAGATATGGACCATCCAACATGAAAAATCTTCAATTTTGGACCATTTAATTTGAGAAATCCTCAGAAGTAGACTATTCAGTTTGAGAAACCCTCAGTTTTGGACCATTGAATTTGACAAATCCTCAGATCTGAAACATTTAATAGCGAAAATCCTCAGATCTGGACCATCCAATGTGATAAATCCTCAATTTTGGACCATCTAATCTGAGAAATCCTCAGAATTGGATCATTCTATTTGAGAAATTCTCAGATTTGGGCAATTTAATTTGAAAAATCCTCAGATCTGACCCATTCTATTCGAAAAACCCCCCAGATTCAACTTCAGAAACTCCCAAAAGAGAATCTTTCAGGTTCTCTTTTGGAGTTTGGAGACTGAAAAACTCTCAGATTTAGCCAACTAACCTGCCAACTAAGTACAGATCGTTATTCTCCCTAACGCCTAGGTATCGTCCAGTGGTTAAATGCCTAATCCGCATCGGGTGCAACCAATTGATGAAACCACCGGCCCACTTCGTCCTCGCGAGTTCCAGTCGCCAGAGGGACCTAGCCTGGCTCATAACACTGCCTCCCTCGTAGATCACAATGCTGAAACGAAAACAGCCGAATTACCCTCAGCCCTCGAATCGCGATCCAGACAACTAGACGACGAGTCCGGATTCTTCGGGAATCCGCTGATGAACTCGGTCTAATTGTCGCGCGAAATTCGCGCGCATTCCGGGCGTACTTCTGTGCTGGCGCGGTGCTCCATGTCGACGGTATCGTAAGGCACTCGTCACCGCCGTGAAAAAACCGCAGGACGTCCCCGCCGAATACGTAACCTACATACTTCATCCGACTTATCCCAGTTCCGTACGGCTGTACCGACCAGTGCGTGACATGGAAGGAGGCGTTCACCACCGACAAATCGTTTTCTTTCGTTGTATGCTGCGGGAACCAAAACAGAATTCAGGATCGAGCCATTCTTTTTCAACCTGTTTTCCCTCTTTTTTTGTCTCAGAGTTTAGCTCAGACAAAGTCTCTCAGAGAGTCTAAGTCTGAGACTATAAGACATAGAGAGTTATGTCTCATAGAGGCTATAAGATATAGAGACTTATGTCTCAGAGAGGCTATAAGACATTGAGACTTATGTCTCAGAGAGACTTATGACTCTGAGACTCAAATTTCAAAATTCACAAATTTCTCTAGATCACTACGAGATCTCTAAATAGTCTCAGAATGTCGATCTCTAAATAGACATTATGAGAATCTCTGAGACTGTGTGTCTCAGAAAGTCTGAGACTTTAGACATAAACTCTCAAACTTTATGTCTCAGAGACATGTCTTAGACAGCCTCAGAAAGTCTCAGACTTTGGATATAAACACTCAGACTTTATGTCTCAGAATGTTTCAAAAGACATAGTCTCAGACTTTTTGCCTCAGAATGTTTCAAAAGACATAAAGTCTCAGACTTTAAATGTCTCGAAGATGCGTGTCTGAGACAACCTCAGAAAATCTCAGTCTTTATGTCTCAGAAAGTCTCAGACTTTATGTCTCAGAGAGTTTCATACTTTGTCTCAGAAAATCTCAGACTTTAGATATAAAGCCTCAGAGTTTATGTCTTAGAAAGTTGCAGAATTTAAACATAAAGTCGCAGACTTTAGATATACATTCTCAGACTTTGTCTCAAACTTTAAGTCTCAGAAAGTCTCAGAATTTAGATATAAACTCTCAGACTTTATGTCTCAGAATGTTTCAAAAGACATAAAATCTCAGACTTTAGACATAAACTCTCAGACTTTATGTCTCAAAGACTCATGTCTTAGACAGCCTCAGAAAGCCTCAGACGTTAGAAATAAACTCTCAGACTTTATGTCTCAGATACTCATGTCTTACACATCCTCAGAAAGTCTCAGACTTTAGACATAAAGTATCAGACTTTAGACATAAAGTATCAGACTTTAGACATAAAGTATCAGACTTTGTGACATACAGCCTCAGAAAGTCTCAGACTTTACGTCTCATGCAGCCTCAAAAAGTCTCAGACTTTAGACTTAACGTCCCAGACTTTATGTTTCAGAATGTGTCAAAACACACGATACATAAAGTCTCAATTTTTACGTCTCAGATGCTCTCAGAGACTACTTATATCGAAGACAGTCTCAGAGAGTCTCAGAGGCATAAGTCTATGAAACTCTAAGACTCTATGGCTCAGAGATTTTCTGAGACATAAAGAAGATTTGAGACCTTCTGAGAAGGTCTCAAATAGTCTTTTGAGACCTTCTCAGAAGGTCTCAAAAGACTATTTAGAGATCTTATAGCAACGTTTTAGGTTTTGAGAATTTAGTTAGACAGTTTGAGAAAACTTTGAGTTACTATTTTGAAGTCTCAGAGAGTCTCAGAAGACTTTTTAGAGGTCTCATAGCGACACTGTGGAATTTGAGAATTGAGTTTGAGACGATTTTGAGGTACTTTTTCGAAGTCTCATAAGGTCTCAAAAGGTGTCCAGAGGTCTCACACTTTGGAAGTTCGGTTTTAAGTATAAAACATTCGGAGGTTAGTGTTCTCAAAAGACTATTTGTAAAGTTTGAGATGACTTATAATTGGTCTGAGAATCTCATAAGATCTGACGAAGTCTCAAAGTGAGTCTCAAAAGTATCAAAATAGTGTTCTAAGAATCAAAAGACCTAAAAATCAAAGAATTCGTTAGAGAAACTTCCAAAGTCTACTTTTGAGACTTTGTGAGAGTATGAAATATTACTTAAAGATCTTTTGATTATCTCAAAGGACTAACATTTGCTAATTGATTTTGAGAATGTATAATGCAATTTACACCCTATCTTCTGAGATCTTATGAGACCTTGTGAGACTCAAAATAAAACTCAAATATCTTCTCAAATATCTTGGAAGTTAGTTTGAGATTCACAAACTAACTTCCAAAACAAAAACCTGTCCATAAGGTTACTAATTAAGTTTTCTACCACTTTATGAGACCTTCTGAGACTTGAAAACAATTTCT
Organism: Ceratoteleas bidentatus; assembly: GCA_022817645.1. Taxonomy (NCBI): domain Eukaryota; kingdom Metazoa; phylum Arthropoda; class Insecta; order Hymenoptera; family Scelionidae; genus Ceratoteleas; species Ceratoteleas bidentatus. The sequence goes on along the minus strand of JABFPB010006210.1, from coordinate 710 downwards.
GAGATTTAAAAATTGTTCTTAGATTATTCGTGAGACTTCACGAAATCTCACAAAATTATTCTGAAACCATATAAAATCTAAAAAATATTTTCTGAGACTTATGAGAACAGTTTCCCCTTTTAAAATAAATTGTTTTCGCCACTCACCAAATATCTTTCGGTAGCTACTGATACTAAAATGAGGTCGTCGCCGACTCGTACTTTTTCACCCTCTGACCTTTGTTTTGATGCGGGATGAACTGTCCACCAGCAAGCCTCTCCTTGAATAATAAACGCAATTTGTATCGCACCGTTCGGAACAGTGACACCGATCGAATTGGCAAAATAATTGAACCCCGTTTGTCACCCGAAATTATGCATACCTTGAGAATGCTCCTGGAGACCTACATCAAATGCCAATTTGTCGTTCGATGAACTAGTGGATAAACATGCTAAGTACTGCAAGAGAAGGACGAAAAGGTTACTAAGTTGGAAAGAGAGAAAAACGATTTTTTTCTAGGTTTAGTTTTAAGGTCGAAAAATTTTTGTATTTAAAAACAAAAATTTTTTTATTTAAAAAAAGAAAAACAATCCTTTTTTTTCTAAAAAAATAAAAAAATTCTTTTTTCTAAAAAAAGAAAATTTTTTTTCCAAAAAAAAGAAAAAAATTTTTTTTTCTAAAAAAAGAAAAATAAAAAAAAGAACAAAAATTTTTTTATTTAAAAAAAGAAA
>JABFPB010006209.1:0-12293 GCA_022817645.1 Ceratoteleas bidentatus | reverse complement strand
TAGTTGTTTCAATACACGTTCTTTGTTCATTTTGTACGCACGTGTTTTGTTTTACGAAGACCCACTGCCCAACATAGTTCATGATGAATTAAATATATATGAAATAGGAAAATATATCGTCCCACAAGAGAAATAATGTTTAAAATATATTATACATAACTTCTTCGGTTATGCTAAACAAGCTATTTTGTTATTATATATTTTTCGAACAAGTAGAGCGTAATATCAAGGATATTGAAGAATCCGAGTTTCTTTGCAATCGTCAACTTTGCACTACGGTGCACACGACATGTATTTTTTGTGAATGTCTGATATGAAAGAAACACATTTTTATCCATTTGTACGATTTTGTAAAACTTGAAATAACATTCTTTATCATTAAAATTTCTACGATATTAATTTATTTAAAATCCGAATTTATTTCAATTTGACGAATCCTTTATTGAAATAAATGTGAAACTCAATAATTTAATTTCTTTTATTGGATAAACTGTTGAGTAATGAATTTAAAGTTCAAACTAAACGCCGCCATAAATGACAATTGTGCATGTTGAATCATTCAATTAATTTTCCGAGAGCAACTGACAGCCTTGATCTTGACAACAATTATCTCTACATTACCACACACGGTCGAATAGCCATAGAACACTTTTCTTAATCGATTGTAAAATAAGAGTCAACGGGTTTATTCTCGTTGCAACTTCATGTCAATACGTTTCATCAATGTCATTTCCATATCTACTAATGAATTTATAATAATTGAAAATTTTCGATTACACAAAAGCCCACACAGTTTCAACACGTGGATACGAAAATGCGTGAACATCACAATCAAATTCATTTGGCAATATTGATTGAGTCGTATAAATTGCTGAGTTGTAAAAAACGTTTCAGCTAATTGGAAATCGTACAATATTGCTAAACTCATTCGAAACAACAGGAAACACTTAGTTTCTAACTCTACTTTGCTTCGTTCGAATTTCGACGTTAATTGATTTTCTGTCAAAATAGTATTGCAAAGATTGGCGTTTATTGAATGGCAACCTTGCATGCATAATCGAAACGCATTAAAAACAACTTAATTAACGAACCGATTTATGGGCAGAAAATATACATAAAGTAAAAATTCAGATTTTACGAAAGCTGAAAATTAAACGATGTAACTTAAATTCGTAATGGTATTTAACAATAGTTTCGAACTTCGTGCAGTATTCAAGTACTAATTACATTTCACTGATTACAATTAAGGGACTTCGACGAAAGTTTGATTATAATTTTAATGTAATATTCGTTGACTTAAAAATGAAAATTACACAGTTATATAAATTATTATATCTAATGATAGTGTCTGCCGCGTATTCTGCTCTACGAAATTATGTGAAGTGTACAATTATACATTTCTTAGCGGAATTTTACCAACATTGTCTAATAACTTTAATTAGGGAAATTGAAAATTGAGTACAGTTAAAGCGTAAATGCAGAAATTATTTGCAATTTAATTATGAGTTAATCAACTAATTTTGTTTTTATGAAAACATATACATATGTATTTTCTTTCAGAAATTGTTTATCATTTAGTCAACTAAATGTTTGGTACATTTAACCAAGTATTTTATGTTAAACAAATAAATATTTAAACAAATGATACAATATATTTTAAAAATAAAATAAAATCCGATCATTACTTTTCAAGTAATTACACCTTCACTCACTACCACCATCCCATCTAAAATATCACAATTTGTACAACATAAACAACTCTCATTTCAACATTTCCCGTAAAATCATTCCAAACACGTATTCTCCTCGAACGGTTTCCTCGCGAGTAATAAATAAGTGTACATTTAACATGGAAAACGCAACACAAGTGAAATATAAGGAAGTCGCAAATAGACGACACCGAAAAAGTGGGAAGAGCTCTGGAAAAGCTAAAAAGCGTGGCGCATGGGTTTATGTGGGTCAGCCGTGAGTTAATTACGATAATTAACCGAGCGCCGAATGCTCGTTTCGAGGCATGTACCACTTGGCGTAGTAAAACGTAGATCGTATCTCGGCGCGGCGATGCGCGGCCTTGAAACGCGCTGAAACCCGACTTGCGTCGGACAAAAGTGGCGCTTTTTGCGTCGCCGATTTTTCGCGCGCCGATCGCTCATTCATGCGTTTTCGGCGACGATCGTCCTTGCTCCGATTTCGGCCTTGAGTGCCGCATTTGTGCGATTCGGAGGCGCGCATCGTCGCGTTTATGGCGTGCTGAATTATGCAAATTGCAACGCGTTTTATCACATCTGGCCTCCTCTTATCGAGTGCGCGTGTAATACATGGCGACGACGTATTGGAACGGAATAAAATTTTGAGTCGGGCGTATAATCGAAAGAGACGTTAGTCGTCGGCAGGCTGTAAAATGAGAGTGATAACGGGGTTTTATGACGATAATAATTTTCTTTCTAGAGACGCTTTTTGGGTGTTGTATTAATTTTTTTGATTAAGGTGTGCAGAAACAAGTTAGTGATTTTCTATTTATTATTCATTGGGATAAGTTAATTTATTGGACATTTAAAGACAAAGAGTTTGAGATAAACAGCCAGAAAAGAGATTTTGATAAATAAGTATATTTATTTCAGAATATCATTACTTGTGAGTTCCTTAATTAATTCCTTCATTTAACAACGAGTAACACTGTGTTTAGTGATTCTAAATAATTTCTTTATTTGAGCTAAATAACCCTTTATATATTTTAAATATACAAATAATTTTTTTATTTTGGGCAAATTTATTTGGATTTAATAAACAATTTTTCTGAGTTTAGTTTTTTCCAGTTAAGAGTTTTGTTTTTTTCCAGTTATTTTACAACAAAAGTTTTATTTGAGAAGACGTTATATCACAGGAATCGCATTCTTTTGGATGCACCCAGAAATGGGTTTGGTTAAACAATACGGTGATAATTAACTTGTTTGCAACTTTGACAACGTCGTGCAGCAGATTATACTATTCTTCTAAAGGACAAAAGAGAGTTGCAACAAAAGAAAAAAAATTATATAATATGTTTAAACGACAAACTAATAATAAACTTTTCGCATAAATCGTCTAATTTTTATCAGCTTCTCGAAAGAATGCCAATTTACCAGCAAAATTAATATGTATACAACATTTCTCTAAGCATTTTTACCATGTAAGTGAAATACATCCGTTCGAGGGCAGCACCTTACGCACATGAGAAGAAAGAAATGCTGCACGTGTTTACGACCGAGATATTCAGTGCATTGTTTTATTAACATGGTAAAATACGGTTTATCTTAAAAGTAAACAATATTCTACAAACACTGAAAGAAAAGAATGCAGAATGGAAGCATTAATTAACATGAAAACAATGTAAATTTTGCACCAACATTAACTTTTGTTATTTTTTCATGATTCATGATGCTGCAGGACATATTTCATATAAAACTATTTCATCTCCAAATTTTTCCGAAAGAATGTTAAATTCTAATACTTGCACCGTAAAATCGAATTAAGGTACAAATACCGTAAAACTAATTTACTTTAAATACATTGAAGAGATACATTTTCAATGTTACACTAATTTTAACTTACGTGCCTGAAATAAACTTTCAGTACTTGCATTAAAAGTGCATTCATTTTATGGACATTTTTAAAAATGATGTAAAATTGATCATTTCCAGATTAGTGTAGAAATCGAAAACAAACTAGAAAACATCAAGGCATATAAATTGTTTTAAAACCACAGTAATAAAAGGGAGATGAATACCTTATTAAATGAAATTACTATTTTTTGGATTGCAGGTACGAATTACGACTACCATAGTCCACGACAAATTTATGTTTTCCTATTGTGCAAACACGTATTATACCACGTATTTATCATCCCATCAAATAAAAATATATAATTTTACACACATAACAGTTTTCCCAGCCTACTTTAAATTATCTTCCAGCATTGTATGTTCCTGAACGTTTACTTAATCAAACATTCATTACTGTCGTCTTGTAAAAGTATGAGAAGAAAAGTGGTCCGTTCTAATCTTACATTTAAAATAATAAAAAAAGATCAACATACAATTGTACCTTATTTTTAACAGTGGTATTTATGTTTCATAACACTTTCCAACGATTTGTAAATCATTGTATAAATGTATATTACAGCCACATAAAAATTCAAGTTATTTCATATCGGTTCCATAAAGAATCTCATAAAAATGCAGAAGAATTACAAACTCAAAACATTAAATATTCCTGTTTAAATGTAAAGTTTTTGTGAAAGAAAAAAGTGTAAAAATAATCGTTCCTTTTTCTTTATAAACTTTTATACAAATTTTATAAAATTATGAAATTTTATACAAGTTTTATAACATTATAAAATGTTATACAAATTTTATAAAATTATTAAATTTTATACAAATTTTATAAAATTATAAAAATTTTATACAAGTTTTATAAAATTATAAAATATTGTATAAAATATTTTATAAAATAAGTGTTCTGTTTTTCTTTTCTTTTCATCCTTATTTTCAACAGTTTCCGCTAATTATTTCCGCGCCTCCGATTCTCAAAACTTCCATTACTGGAAACTCCGAAAAAATATGTCCCCATACATCACTCCGCACCCAATCTTCCACTTTATTACACGTCTTTTTTCCGTAGCTGCAATAAAGATAGCGCTAAAAAAAGCCTCCATTGAGCAGACTGCGTCGCAGCGCAGTGAAAACCAAAGTCAATCTCGTTAATTATCTTGACGCGCGGCAAGCGTCAATTTAATGCACGCGTCAGGATCGCAGGTCCGTTCCAGGCCCATTTCCCGTGTTGACGTTTGATTTCCTTTCATCGGGAAAGAGGCCAGAGCGATATCGACGCCAGTCGATATATCGTCCCGCGAGCTGCCACTTGGCATGAATGAAAATACAAAATCCGTCCTGATTCCAGCGAATTGTTCGCTCAATCTGAATGCGCGCCTCGGATCACAAAAATAGCGGCCGCGCAACATCCCTAATGCAAAAGCGAACGAATCGTAACGTAAAACATCTATTTATACGCGGCGTACGCCGGCTCTTGACATTCTTTCGGGATGTCGTGCGCCTCGAAAATAAACTTTTACCGATCGACGAAAAATCGTCGCGTATCGGTTCCCCCTTATTGGAGGATTTCTGCCACGTGTGTCGAATCTTTGCGACAGTGACATTGAAGTCTCGGGAAGGATCAACGTCACGTTGCGAAGCGTTTTGTGCGAGGAGAAAATCGATTCTATTTTGTGAATGAAGTTTCGGGGTGCATTTTAAATCGCATGAATTTTGCAAATGAAATTCGAGGTGAAATGAATATGCAGATTTTTTTACTTTTTTAACAATCAGGAAGTTGAAATTTGAAACTGATAAAACGGATGGGAGTGTGGAATTTGAAAAATGTGACAGAAAGCGATTTTATGTAAATTTTAATTATAGGTTGAATATTGAATGTGGTTCGATTTAATGAATGCAATATCTTATTAAATCACTGTGAGCGCTTAATCATTACTACCCGTGGGTGTGAAAATTTGCAGAATATCAACCAAATTGATGGAAGTCGTTGATTTTCGTGATAAGAGTCGAAATTAATATCGATAGAAATCCTGGTGATTGAACAGAAATTGAATTTTGATTAAAATTTTATATTTGGGAGTCGTAAAATGAAAGATATGAAGGACAAATAGTAATGGAATATTCATGTTGCTTTATTGATACATAATAATTGTGTTATTAATTGAGGAAGTGTTATAATAATAGATTGGGAAATGAGAACTGGATTGCTGTAACAATGATTATATGGAAAGAAGCTCTGCTTTACAGTAGGCGTGAACCAGTTCTCACCAAATTAATTAGTTTCTTAGAAACGCGCGGAAAAAATTACGTATGTACCTTACTATGAATAGTCCTCGATGCAAATGGTGTTTACGATTGAGTGTCCAACTGAATTTTCCCAATAATCACTATCGATTTCACCAACTTATCATTTAATTATGGAGTACTATTTACTGATGACTCACTTTTTGCGAATCAAAGAAATTTTATTCAAATAATAAATTATTATTAATAATTAATGGCACGTTTGGAGCAACGTTACTGACAAAATTATTTTCGTCAGTAAAGTTGTGTTTGTTGCATTGTACATGTAATTATCACTTCAGTGGAGACTACGTTTGACGTCATTTGGCTCCACATCCTCAGCAATGACACTCTGTGATAATTGCAGCTAAAGATAATACGCTTGTCTCGTGGATGGTTTTAAAACAAATGAAAACAAGACAGAGATAACGGAAAAGGTTTAAAAAAACTGGTGTCGTGAAAGACCGTTTTAATGGGTGTTGTTATCCCTAAGAAAAATAGAAGTAAAATTTAGAAGGATGTCGTTATTACTGCAAATATAATCACGGTAAATAGTGTTTGTATTATCAAGAGTTTATACTTATCTTTGATTTAATTCTCGATATATTTCCAGCGTATCAAAAGCTATGCATGATGCACTTTAATTACGTGTGGATAACATTATCGTAAATTCCTCTTTTTACGACGACGTTCCAATCTATTCTTCTTTTTTTAAAAAAGTAAGTTTACTGGATCGATACAAAAGTTCTTCTTAGTTTCGATGATACACGTGGAGGAGCAATGTACAGCATAAAAGTTACCACATACTATATGAATGACAGAAACACATGAATTTAAAAACATAGACTTTCATTTTTGAATCAATTTTCGCAGTATTTTAATGTTTACCATTCTTTATGATATCTTTATAAAGAATGGTAAACTTATAAAATTTCATTAAACATTCCAAAACTTATAAAATTTTAATGAATTTATCCCAGCGCTTGTATAAATTAATTATTAATAATAATAAAATATTAAAAAATAATATATTAAAATAATAATAAAAAAAATTGTTTTAACACTTCTCTCCATGTACTCACATCTTATTAACTTATTCCTAATGTTTGCACAAATTGCCAAACTTTCACACAGAAAAGGTGTCTTAATTGAAATCATGCGAATTGGTTCAAACGGTATGGAAGTGTAAATCAAATCTTTGCTTGTATTAACCAAATCTTGCAGTTGTATTCATACGGTTAGTTATTAAACCAATATTAATATTTATAATAATTATAGCTTATTATCAATAAGATTAATGATTTATTATTAATCAATGAAATTCAATTTATCATATTTCTCTATCTACATTTATCTTTTTCTTTTTCTCTCTATCTCTTTCAAGAATGAAATTCTATGCATCCTTTAGTTTACATAACCTAATTATAACAAAAACTGATTTATTATCACAACAAATAATTATACTACCTACCCATACAACTCTCAACCAAAATATTCAGTTAAATCAATCTAAGTCTCTATCAAAAAATTGTATTACCCAACACATTTTGTTGCCATAATGCTATTAGTTCACCCATCAATTTGGTTTTTGTAAATAACGCTCCACCACAAAATTATTTCATTATTCGAACCAAATTATTTGACTTACTAAATACCAAATTACTCGCTTATGCCAACGAAAATGTCCTTCGCCAAACTTTTCTCTCCATGCACAATTGGTTCCAAGATTCGCAACGTCACGATCGCAGCGCCACACGCCTCAGTAATACCGATTTCCGCGTCTACATTTAATTTCGAACTTGAATGCGAAGGCCTGTACTTAGTCGAAGCTAAGCGAGCGCATTCGCGGCAAACTCGATTACGAATTCGTGCCTCAGTCGACCAGAACGCAGATCTAATAAACGCGGCAACGTCAACGCGTTCGAGTTATCGATCTCGCGTGCCGCGACACCGCAGCACGATCGCGAGATTACAATGCCGTCGGCCGGAAGTTGCAGCTGGCCGGTATTTTTATTTCGAGTTTTCCCCGCTCGTTTTTCCCCGCAGTCTGTCTTTTATTTTCGAGCCCATTTCCATCGACGCGTCCGATAATATGCGCGTGAAAAAAGAGGAAAGCGGCTAAAAAAACAGGAGGAAACACGAACGAACAAGTAGCAAAAAACCGGAGATTTACGCTCCTTGATGCGCCGGCAATTTATTGTTTTTCACGGAATAACGTATCGCGTGATTTTAATGACACGAATGGGAGGATTGATTTAATCAATCAGACCCAAGCGCCGAAGATTTATTTCCTTTTGGCTTACGCAACTTTTAAAACTGCAACTGTCTTTGTTCTATCGCGGAGGTTAATTTATGAACGCAAATCGCGAATATCAAATGAGTTTACCGAGTGAGTGATCATAGCTTTTACTATTGAGATTGATTGAAAGGATACTTAGTTGGAGTGTAATGCTAGATTTTTTTGAATAATCAGTCAAATGAGACTGCTGTGATGCGCTGCAAACGAAGTAATTGATACACTTTGGAGACGTTGAATCATTTATTTGAAAAAAAATCTTATCACTGCAAACATTGCTTTTTTAGAAATATAAATCGCAAATAAAATCGCGAAACTGTCACATTCACCCTACACTAAAAATACAACATTTAAAAGCTACCAATACATCAAAAACAATTAAAATTTGCTAGATTTATACTGACTTTTTTTGGATCACTATCGCAATTTGTCATAACTTGTCTAATAAAATGTTGATAAATCCCACCACTAAATATCATAAAACTGATCCTAATTATTTCCACATTCCAACTCATCCATTCCTTCCTTGCCTTTTCAGCCGAAATTTCGTCGGACTTAAAATTTAATTCAATCATCACTCATCTTCCGTTCACCCAATCAAATCGCAATCACTGTCTGCCACCGTAATCCATTTCATTACTCCCCTCGAACACGCGGAAGTAATTAAGTCCGCTCAGACGAATTGTCGAAAAAAGCGTGGCGCTATTTAAAGGTGGCCTCTAATTAGTCCAGGCCGATGGGCCGTTCGATAAAAGTAAAAGTTTGCCCGGGCTCATTAATCGAGCTCGCTTGGTGTCGGATTTCAGAGCCGAAAAAGCGCCGCTTCCACCCGTTGCGCGGCTTGCGGCGCATCTTCCGCCGAAAGAGCCGCGGCGCGGCGGACGCGCGGCTCGCCGGCAGCCTCAGCGACCGAGACGGCGATCTGCTGGCGCGTGCCAATCGGGAGGAAGTGACTCTGAGACATCCGGCAGGAAGAACGGATGAGGCACGCAGCCGAAGTGCCAGCGAACTGCTCACCGACTCGAACGAGCGAGACAAGTAAGATATATATATATATATATATTTGTGTATGTGTGTGTGTGTGTGCGTGTGTGTATGTGCGTGGCACTTGAAATATCATTGGAACGCCATAATGGCCGGGCGCGCGGGCCCGTCACATTTTTCATCCGTTTTCCGAGGTTTAATTACCTCGCCGCGGTTAAAGGTTGTTTATTGCGCGCCACTTTTGTTATTCATTTTCGCGACCATTTCGTTCGGGCATTTTATTTGCATTTCGGAGGAGCCGACTGAAATGCGGCACGTCAAGTTGGGAAGTTTGGAGAGTAGGGGAGTGGGGGTGGAAGTAATTTTGTTGGGATTAAGAATTATAAAGAGAATTGTACACAGAGAAAAAAAGTGTACTACATTTTAGAATAAAGTATAGAAAACGAAGACTGAGTCATCAGAAAAATTCAAATACGGTATATGAAAAATTGGGATAAATATCTGAATAACTGTAATATTCTTCTAGAGTTATTCATATATTTATCCCAATTTTTCATATAATGTGTTTGAATTTGTCTGATTACTTACATGTAGTATTCTTTTTCTATACTTTATTCGAAAATTTAGTATACTTTTTTTCTCCGTGTATTACTTTTGGCAAATTACAGTAGATTCTCGAAGTATTTGAATTTAAGGATCTTTATAGACAATGTGCAACTGTATTATTTTTGTCCTGTGCTTCTTTGTCAGAATACTTTGTCAGTATTCTGACAAAGAAATCGTACTAAGTCCAGCTTGCGTTAAGTAAATTGAGCAATTTCGTTTTTGCTGTATTTTTAGGCAGTTGATCAATTTAATTGTTCAGTTTTTTCATCGGTGTTTTAATTTTTTTTGATTATTTTTAAAAAACTTTTGTGTTGAGTACTCACCGCACGGAATTAAAACTGAAATTCCTATGTATTTTTATTAGTTCTATATGACATTTTTCCCTATATGTTATGAATAATGCACTGCGGAAACGGAACTGATAACATAACAGTCTGCACTGAATAGCAACTCCGCATACCGCATACCGTGTAGACTGTAAAAATTGAATGCATTTGAATGTCTAATTTTTGCAATTGGTTATTTGTACCTGTTGAAAACACTTCCGAATAATTTTCCGTACATAAATGACGAAAATATAATAGGCATACTCGAATTATGTAATAATGTAATTAAGAAGTGCCGTTTTCTAAGAATCTTCTCCTAAAAGCGCTAGCTTGTGGAATTGCACGTTTTTTTAGTTTAAGGAGGTTCATATTTTTCATTTAAAAATATGAATTTTAAACCAATTTATATGAAATGAAAGGTGGAAATTACATTGAATTCCGCTGATAGAATGCGGAAAAAGATTTTTTTTATTATTCGAATTTGTTTGCTAAATCAATTTAACTATGTTCAATTACTGAAAAAATTATTTAACTGTAATTAAACAATTAAGAAACAATTCGAAAAATAAGACACCAAAGTATCGAAGAATTCTTTAATTTAGTTAGTTCATAAAACTGTATTTGACATAAAAAATAGAATATCACTCATTAATTCAGTTATAAAAGCTATAAAACGAAGTAATTAAAAACACCATTTCACTATTCTAAAGCATTTAAACATTCTTAAAAGTGAAATATATGCACCATTGTAATCAATATCACATCTCGAGCAAAAACAATCTGAATCGGACCGTTATAAATCAGATTTGAATCGAAATGGAATAAAATAACGATAAACTCCATAAAAACGACTGTTTTCACTTTTCATTCAACTTTTTACCCAACTCTGCATGAGTAACTCTTTTTGTTTTTACTTGTATGAAAAGTCTCTACTATTCACAATAATTTTAAGCGAATAACTCGCTTCGTTTTTCCTTTTATAAAAAGCAATTATATTTTCACCACTGTCAACACACCTTCTCAAATATACGAAAACTAATGAAAATGACATTTTTCAGTGAATACCGCAGACGAGGCATTCTCGACGATTCCCTCTTGAAATTCCGTGGCGGCGGTGGTCAACTCTCGGTGTCCCACGACAGCGTTTTTCCGGGAGAAGTGCCGCAGACTCGACCACTCGCGTCTCTCGACACGTTGGTCACCCTCGAAGTAAGTATCAGTTGGAGCTTCCGCGTCTAGCGCCCGCGGCCGAAATATTTGAATAATATTAATAGTAAACCCAACGTCTATCCAACCCCGCAAATTACCGAGCGGAAGAACCACCTAAACATAGAAATCGTCACATAAAAACTTCCCATAATTTCCTCCGACGTCGTCAAAGACTTCCGAAGAAGATAAACATACATCATTCTCACAGAAGGCGCAGGGAGTTAAGTGGCTTATTGGATAATCGTCTTTTCATATTGTTTTTACGGTCGCAGTTAAAATGAGGCTGTGGTTTCTGTCAATTGTAAAGCGATTGGTCGACTGAACTTTCTAGAGCAGCTGGTTTAATAAAAGTAATCTAAATCGTAGACTTTCTTTGACATCGTGAGAGAAAAAAAAATTTTTTTAATCGCAGTAAACATTATGTTTGGAATGTTTGTCTTATCTTTATCAAAGCAATCGTTCAGCCAATATAAACATACTGTTGTGTTTATTATCAATTATGCAGTTTATACATAAGCTTAAGAAACGCATTATGCTTTGTATGCATAAGCATAAGAAATGTTGTATGCATCGTATGCATAAGCAAAAGGAATGTATTATGCATTTTATGCATAAGCATAAGAAATGCATTATGCATTTTATGCATAAGCATAACAATGCATTATGCATTTTATGCATGAGCATAACAATGCATTATGCATTTTATGCATGAGCATAACAATGCATTATGCATTTTATGCATGAGCATAAGACATGTTGTATGCATTGTATGCATAAGCAAAAGGAATGTATTATGCATTTTATGCATAAGCATAAGAAATGCATTATGCATTTCATGCGTAAGCTTATGAAATGCATTATGCATTTTATGCATAAATATAAGAAATGCATTATGCATTTTACGTATAAGCATAAGAAATGCATTATGCATTTTATGCATAAGCATAAGAAATGCATTATGCATTTTATGCGTAAGCTTATGAAATGCATTATGCATTT
>JABFPB010006208.1:0-12290 GCA_022817645.1 Ceratoteleas bidentatus | reverse complement strand
CAGATATTTAATTAAATTGCAAGAAATGCACTGAATGCCGATAATGTAGGAATCGGATAAGCGTAACATCACCTTAATGGTCAGTTTTGGGACAATGTTCACTTGTATCAGTCTTTGCCCCATGTGCCAGATGGAAAAAGATGAAAATGCTTTTCTGACAAAGAAATAACAGCGATATTGGACAATTCGTATCTTTTGGGACAAAATAATAGCAATTCCACAATCAGGAATGGAATCCCTCAATTGGACTCGTTTCTCTGCATTCCCCCAATTTCATCCTTCCTTCTGGCACCTCTCTTTCCAATCTCTACCTTATCCTCTTCATTTTCACCCACGTAGACCTTAACCGTGTACTCGACTCCCAGAGGTTTTCCCTGGTCGTCGTCACCCGGTTGGAGGGTGACCGAGCTGGGGGAGTTCTGCGGGAACTGGAAAATGAACGGGAAGGCATTTGGTCCAAGTCGCCTCATCAGTCGCTCCTGGACTGGGGTCAGTTCCTGCTTCTCCTTCTTGCCTGGGACGATCTGCTCCCGAGCGACGACCAGCTCCTTGCTGAATTTGATGCCCATGACCTCGTCCTCCTCGCGACCATATCGGTAGGTGGTAATGACCTGGAGGTACATTCAGACGTCAGGTCAGAGGTCAATGGAAGTGAGGGGGTAAACTGAAAGTGAATGTTTGGCTGGGATGATTAATATCTAATTCTTCTAATGGGATTATGCTGACCTGGCCATACACCTTCCTTCCCTGAAGGTAGTCATTTTCAACGACGACGATTCCGTCAATCGGATCTACGTAGTCGAGATGGTCGATGAAGTCCCGCTTACCCAAGTATACGGTGACCTTTCCTGCATTATTCGATTAGGATTATTTAGTCGGTGATCTAATTCGTACAAACAGGCGAGGAGTTATAGATAGAGGATGGGATGTGGTGGATATAGATAGAGAGGAAGGATTAGTGCAGATTCCGGAAATTGTTATTCTAAGATAGCTCAGGAGAGGAAGACAGAAATGGGAATCTGGTGATAAGATTTGAGAAAGAAGAAATAAGTACCAAAAATGGTAAACATTATTTGTGTTTGAAATTTATCGTAATGTTTGATTGCGAATATTTGTACTTATATACAATTATAGGTTTGGAGTTGTGGAAAATATGGTAGAAAAAAGTTGTATCAAACAAGTGATCTGATTCATCAAATTCACTTGCAAATGGAAGAAGATTACTCGGATGAAAGGTAACACCGTCGACGTCACGTCAAAGTGTTTCTTAAGCCGATTTTGCAGTTTGTAATCTTTTTACGCAACGCCCAGCCAGATTGAATTATATAAATCATTTTGTATGATTTAAACCAAGAATTCATTGATTGCTGTTACTACTGGGATATAAATAAGTTAAAATATCTGAATGAGCAGTAACAAATGATATTTAATTTACATTTTAAGAATTAAAATCAGTATTTTCACTAATTCTTAAATAGTATCAATATCGATTTTGAGTTGTCAACAGCGACAAGTTTTGGTAGAAAGTCGAATTTCCGAAAATTAACTATCCGTGTTTTTCTTCAACACAGTGAATTTGAAAAGTGTACATGTAATTTGTACCAAGAATTAAAAATTATATGATAAATTATTCACATGAACCAAAGCTAAAATAATATTCCTATAATAACAATTGTATGTTGTAAGAAAATCGATGCAGTTAAATAATATGTCAATGTAGAATATATAAACTGAATTATTTAAAGCGATAAATAAACCATCTAAACTATTTAAGTATATCAGCTTCTTCTGTCTTCAAACCTTCACTTAGAAACTATAATTTTGATTCACTATTGTTTTCACTCACAGTTTGCACTCAGTTTCAAAACCACATTTGTAAAGACAATAAAAAACCAAACATTGAAAATAAAGAATGTCAAAAACACTGAAACTGTCACCTGTTATTGTCTCTACCCATTTTCAGTAATGATTCCAATATTAATTTTTATTTTATTTCAACATACTCAAAGGGATCTGTTTGAAATGTGTACGGGTCAGAAAAGGCCACTCACCATTGGGTGTTGTTTTCTTGAAGACTTTTATAGCCACAACGTAAATCAAAAACAGAAAAGGAATCATTTTTGTTCCAACCGAATAGTCTGTGAGAAGGTTGTTTCCCGCCCAGAAGTGACAGGTCTACAGTTGTGTCTCCAACTTCATATAGTCTTCAAAAGGCTTCAACTAGAAGCCCTACGATTAATGATATTATTCTGTTACATGATTTACGTAATGAGATTTCAGATATAGACACAAAACGCGCGGATAGGCGAACCATTTTTTGCACTCCCATTCAGCACCCTGATGTCGAGTCGCACGGATATTACGATCACTGGTTCAATGTTACTGAAAATAGGCATTGGTCTTCTTTTCAAATGATTGGTCAACCAATCATTGGTAAAATTTCGTTCTGAATTTCTGACTGATTGTATAACCACTCGGCCAAATTCTTTACAACTTCAAGATTCGTTAAAAACTTCTTTTATATCCTGGTTAAAGTCGCTAGGCATTTCATTAAACTTCATACATGAAACTCTATGAATGAAATTCTATTAATAATAATTATAAAAATCATAAAAATGTCTATGATCCTTCATAAAATCATCATGAATTAGTTCGTCCTACTGTTTTCATAGAAAAAAATGGTATTGATATTGTAATCTGTAAATATCTCTGATATAACACCAAAATAGTTTAAAACATATCTAATATATTCTTTGAATATAAAATTGTCTGCAAATTATATTTTAAGAAGTATTAGTACACTTGGAGTGTGAAATAGCAATTTATTTAAAAATATTTTGGTATCCTGCAGGAAAAAAGTTTTGCCTAGATAGCTTTTTCATCCTAAAGTACAGAATTTTGCGAATACTTACGAAATCGTAGAATTACATCAGTCACGCTTAAAATGTCAGTAAAAATAAATGTCCTCTTGTAGTCTTTGACATTTACTTTCTCCCCACGTGCAAAAAATATTCAAACTACTACCACTAGTTTACCTATCACTCGAACAAAAACAACTTTGGCAAAAATATATTAGAGAAATATTAGTCCAAATTTAGCTCTATTTTTTCATATTTACTTTGCAAATGTATTACAATTAATACATTTAATACAGGAAATATTGCACAATTATTGCTTCGAATGTCTGATATAGAGAACACAAACTCAGATTTTCTTATAAAAATACTATTTTTGAACACAAATCCAAATATTCTTAAAAAATTCTGAGAAAAATGTCGAAAACTCATACAAATTATACAAAATTGCAATCCCAATTTAGGAACTTTAGTCACTTTTAAAAACATCTTATAATTGAGACTGTCAGAGTTTTTCAGAGATTTGATTTCTACAAGGGAAAAATAAAAATATATCATGAAATATTGCAAGAAAGTGATATTCTTATCTAATACAGAAGAAACAATTTTTTTTTTGAGAGACAAAGTTAAAAGTAGTAGAACGTTTGTTTCCATTTTAAGAACTAAAAAATACAGTTTTTTCGTGCATGTATTGAAAATAAATGATTTCTATTGGAATAGCGTGTAAAAGGCACCTCACTGGATAAAAGCACTTGTACGGAATAAATACAGTTTTATTATATATAAATATTGAAGGGATTTAGAGTTGAACGTTTTACATAGCGTAATGCAATTTCGATAAGATTCAAGTCTTAGCTTATCAATAATAAACGAGCACTTTATAGCATTCTATTTCAAAAAATTTTTTAACTAAAAAATATATACAAGATTATACAAATGTAAATTGTTACAAAACACATAAGATCTCTATTAGCACATATTATTAACTGATATTCTGGTATAATATTTAATGATATACCTGATAGGGATATTCCAAACAGAATATTTATATGGGCTGAGAAATAAGTAAGTCCCGTTGATAAAAACGTAAAAATTATAACCGAAAGATAAAAAAAAGTGATAATAATGCTGATCAATTGAAAAATAATTTAGTTAAGGCGAGAATTATATTAAAATGGTAACTTACTTCATGATGAATGCTCATGAAAAATTTATGAACATTTTGATCTTAAACTTGGAAATCTTAAAGGATATAGGTCACCTACTTACATAAATCAATATGCAAGAACTGGAATGCAATAAAAAAATGTCTTTAATTCAGATAATAAAAATCAGCAATACTTAATAGTAAAACCGAGCATTTAACATTTTACTAATCTTACTTAATGTTGAATAATATATAACTTTACTGAATTTAAAATTACTTTTACAATCGCATTTTATTTTCACAAACTGTAATAAAACTTGATTTATTTAGCAAACAAATTGTTGTTTGACATGTAAAATTGAAAAAGTCAGTTAATAAAAAAAATATAATAATTTGACTAATAAAAATAAATAAATCGAACCGTCTTATTGAAATGATTACATATATCAAATCGTTAAAAAATTACGACTAGAAAACAATATCTTAGCATTCTTGTGAGAAACGCATCAAAAAGTAGTCAGTCTTAATTTCTGTATTTATTTGCAATAATATATAGTTACACAATATGAATATATTTAAATTAACAAAATAAAATCTGAATCATGGAGAAAACTGTAACAGTTGTTCTCTTTGACTTCGTGGATACCTCCGGGTATGCGCTACAAATTCGTACAATCTAACGTCGCACATTTTGTTTCATGCCTTTATTTCTTCGGGCTTACACATTATTCACTTACATGTTTATTACCAATTTCCACGTTCTTCAATTTAAGATTCGATTTTCCCTTTCCCTTACTTGTTTCGTTTACTTCACTACAAGTACTCCTCACGTTCTATGCTCAACTATGCAGCTTCGCTTCAAAGAAACTCCAAATCCGATTCATTGCCAATCAAAGAATCGCTACTCCCTCCCAAATGTTCATTAAAGAGGTCCTTAACCAAAGAACAATGATTTCGCAATTAAAAATAAGCTTCCGAATTGCAAGCACGCAAACTATTTCCATAATAAATAACGAGATAGAAATAACGCGGAGGCAAGTTTCCGAAATTCCAACTAAACAATTCTGCTCCTTTTATCCTACGCAAAACAATGATAAAACGAAGTCTAACTGTCCCTACAATTAGTACCTAACGAATCAAGCAATTCACACTAAATCAAATTGTGTTGGCGGCGAGTGTCCTTTCGTCGCCAGATGGCGCTCCGCGGAACCCCTTTACGGAAAGCTCTGATCGCGAAACGAAACGAACGTCTCGATCCGAGAAAGAAAACATGTTCGCCGCAGTGTCTCGGCTGTCGCTCGCTCTCTCTCACTCACGTTCCCCTAAGACTCGTCAATTGAGAAAAATACTTGCTCGGCTTCTTCGCAATCGTTTAGTTATGCGTAAAAAATGAATATGTGCGCGTGTCGCGTACACCTTTGCACTCACACTTGTGTATATGTTATATATACAGAGAATCATTACAACCTAAAGTAACGTTTTAGCCAACAACAATAAGTAATAGTACAGACGCCTCGCGCGACGAGAGCGTCCAATAATAGGCACAGTAAACGTACGGGTATAATCATGTTACTTTGCGCGTCCGCTTTTATTCCTTTCTTTCTTTCTTTTTTTCTTTCACGCGCCGTGCTCAAGCCGTTGCTACCAGGGAACGGAGAGATTCACGAAAACGCTCGTATTTCGTCAAAACTTTATTCCAACAATGGTCGTACACTGGTCGTTGCGTTGTTTTTTCTTTTTTTCGCGCAGTTTGTTCGCATTGGTGTTCGGTTCGCTAATACTTTTGGTATACGGTATGCGTGTGGTTTTCGACGAACTTGAGCAGTGAGCCATGAAACACCCATACGTGGAGCCCGGTTTCTCGCGGTACAAACGCAAGTAGAAGATTAGAAAAGTAATCGGCTTCGGCGTTGCGTTCGCTCCTAGGTTTGTTTGCCTTTGTTTATTTGCCGCCGTTTTCTGCGTGTAACTAGTTAGTTTGGTTTCTTATCGGTATTACAAACTAGAAATCGAAACTATGATCTGGTTCCCTGATATCAGCGCACTTTCGAAACGAGACAGTACAAATGTTGTCAGCCACGCTGGATCCGCAGCGATCCTCGGCGTTGTCGCACGACTAATCAACTTATTAAACTACTGCATTGGGTTTCGTTTCCGATTCGACGCACGTCCCTCTCGGTCCAAGTAGTTGTGCCGGGCACAACGCGTGCCGTGCACCACGGGTGACGGTCCGTTTGTGTCGTCGCTTGGTTTTATGATTACTTTTGTTTTAATTTAAATGACAGATTTTATATCACTTATACAGTACAAATCTGAAAGAGAAAACATCTGGTGAGTTTGGTGGGGTTTGTTTGGGGGTGGTAGGTTTAGGGCTGCACAGTTGAGTGGTCAAAATGTTTGGTCGATTAATGGAACTGCAATTATTTGCAAATTGTAATAAATTTGATGTGTTGCAAAGTGTAATAAATTGCAAGTAAATTCATTTATTAAGGGGACATTTTTGTTTTTTGTAGAAGCGATTTTGAGATGTTTTCAACATTTTTTTATAATTGTTGTTTCCTTTATGTTTTAATGTTGAAAAATACACTTAAAAAACAATACTGACAAAATTAATATCCCTTTAATATTCATTATATGTATTTATATTCTGACTGAATGATTTAAAGGGATTTTAATATAACATTCATTTTCAAACTATTTCATCAATTTTACATTTTCATTTGACTTTTTAATTCTGTGCAACCCTAGTTATATAGTTCATGTAAAGATGGATAGGTTACAAGAAATGATGATAATGATGATGATAATGATGAATGCTTGTAAACCGGCGATAAATAGAAAGTATTTGTTATCTGAGATGGTACTTTGGATTAGATTACTTTAAAGATAATTTTAAGGGATGATGAATGGCTTTAATCTTTAAGAACAGTATACCATTTCAAAGAAATTTACTTAGAATTTGTGATAAGGAACAATCTCCGGAAATTCAGTGCAGAGTTTCAGAATAGAAATTTGGGGGAAAAATTGATTAAAATATTATTTTCTTGAAGAATTTACAGTTAATGCAAATTTGACTACTTTAATGCATTAAATTTTTTGTCTTATAAAGTCGATAAAATTGTCATTGTAATTATCCAAAATTATTACAATTAGCCATTTCATTTTCATTTTGTTTAAAATAAATGCACTAAAAATATAGGTCACTTGATCTCTAAATTATATTCTTATGAAACTCTGATAAGTATTCTTTATTTTTTAAATGTATTTTCCCTATTGTTACTCCGTAATATAAAATGTATACATAAACATTTGAACAAGAAATAACTCATGATGTACAAAAAGACATACAAATCTATCTTTTTTGTCAGATACCAGCATTTAAAAGGAATTTCAGTTTATGTATGCAAAGGTGAAAAGTCACTAACTGTTGAACTGCAAATACTGTAACAATGCTACATTTTACGGTTTCTATAAATATTAACGGTGCATTTCAGATTATCTCCATCCTTGACATAAATGTAGTCAAAATGTTTAGATCTTGTGACAAAATTTCAAAAGCAAAACACTGACTGAAGCGCAATAGAAATGTATACAAATTGTCAAACAAAACATTACAGTCATACTACTAAACTCATCGTTTACTTGACTTCTAATTCATGGAATTGGAAAATAAATGTATTCGTCTCTTTATCTCAGTTTCTTGATGTTTATCGAACCTGATAGTATTATCAGAAAATGGTTATTAGCCATAGATAGTAAATGACATATGGACAAATATTATGGATTATTAAATTAGATGTTTTCCTTTGTTTTGTTACTTTGAATTTCCGATTATTTGAAATGTCTTTTGGATGCAAATTAATTACAGATTTTTAATTTTTAACAAAGCCGAATATGATAATCAAATTCACTTTTGTAAAAAATGTAAAAGTATAACATGTGTGAATAACAATGTGGACATTTTTATTTTTTGAACGGATACTGCTTATCTTTAATTCAATAGTAATTGAATTTTAAAAGTAGTTTGACTGTCAGATAAAACACAATGATCTTTCTTTTAATTGAACTTTTAATATATGCAAGAAAATGCTCAGACATAATTTGAAACTTAAAAATTTGGCGATTCATCAATAAGACAAATATCAAAGAAAATATTGTGAACATCTGACCTTATGATAAAAATATTTCTTAAAAGTGATTTCTGGAGGGAAAGGAACAAAAATGTATCTTGAGAAGCCACTTAATTCTAGATAAATGAAATTAGTTTTCTCTTAATTAACATTGTACTAAAAACATTATTTCTGTATTTGTGTTTATTAACATGAATTTAATTGATCAATTGATTTATGAATAAAATTTCCAATTAATTATAAATAAATTATCTTTTGAATGTTTAATTTTATCCGGATTATTATCGCTACTAAACTTACAAATTAAAAATACATTACAATACCATCATTAATTATATCTCATGTTGAATAATTTTAGATTAATCTTATATTATTATATTTTCCTCTTATTATAAATAATCTATTTTGTTTTTTGTACAAAATAAAGTAACAATTAAAAAAGGGTTTAGTGATGATTTATTTGAATGAATTGCCTACAAGTAATTTTCAGTGGTCTAATGCAAGTGTTTATTTGATTGAAGATGAAAGAAATTGAACAAAAAGTGGTAAATGTCTAAAATTTGAAATTACCTAATATTCTCCTTAGAAGCTTGTCTTAGAAATATAAATTTTTAGGATAAATCTGAAACAGAAAAAGATGCGATTAGTATCGTAAAACCAACAAATCCGATACATTCAATTGTACGCTTTCGCTTTGACAACTTACAACTGGGTGCAGCTGCAGTTTCGAATCGTTTTTGGATCTGGTCATAAGTAAATTTCACAAAAGCATCATATTGCTCCGAAAGTTTCATGTTTAGAATCTGATCATATTCTTCTCGAATTTGTGTCTCCTGTTCTTTCAGCATTCGCTCACAAATCAGACTCACCTGAAAATGTATGACATTAATTATTATATGTTAATAATTAATTATTATTTATTAATTATCATTAATAAGTAATAATTCATGATTTTATTAATTTTAATTTTATATAAAATTAATAATAATACATTTTATTACATATTTTGAAATAAACAAATTACCTGTCGGAAGGTAAACAAAGGCTTTTCTTTGCCACTAGATGAGTAAGAACCAGAGCCACAAGCAGATGGACTCGATGGACTAGATGGGCCTTCCATGTCAGACGAGTCACCGCCATTCGAGTGAGAATTGAAGTTCAATTGTCGGCGCCGCTGTAATCGTCGAATCTCTTCTTTGAGGTTAGCTGCCATTGTTTCTGCAAGTCAAGCAACGTAATCATTGTCAAAATGTAAAACCAATGTAATGTGTTAAATAATTTTGCAGAAATAGAATTAGTGTTGTTAGTTTTTGTTTGCAATAAATAACAATTTAATAAAATGATTAACATTATGTATTTACTGTGTTAAGTTTTGCAGCGTTTTGAATTGTTTGAAGATTGAAGTTAAAAATATTACTTTAATTGTTGATAATTGTTATATTATCAATAGAGTAACAATTAAGTTATTTAGATAAATATTCTTAAACAAAGATAAAGAAGATAAACATTAATCTGACAAAAGATTATGCAAATATATTTCAAGAGCAATTTCATTTCCAGTTTATTTATTTCCCCTTTACAAGCTCGGTTTGTGATTAAATAAATTGCAAACTGCATTTATGTTGTGACCGCTCAGAAAGCTTTAAGAAATAATAACCTTGAATCAGATTCAGTGCGATTCCTCAAATGTATAAAACATATCAATTAATTGCTGGAAACATTTGCTCAATGAATAATCAAGTTATCATGGATTTGTCTTCTTACTTATTCGAAATCATACAAGAACTAAAGATAATATTTCAACAATAACAATCCTGAATGTATTAATCAGACTTGAATTGCCGTTGAAAAACGATTTGTTTCATGACTTTGTCTTTAATGAAAAACCTTTTTTCATTATATCTGTATCGTTCAGTCCCATAAATCACAGGATCCTTGGAAACAGGCTCATAGAACCCCTCAAAACCCATTCAGAATAATCCTATATAATCCCTGGAAACCCCGAATATCTCTGGAATATAACTTTCTTTGTATGATAATTCTTTACAATTTGTAGAAATTACAATTATATTCAATTTTCTTCTGAATTATTGGAAAATCCCTTGAACTTTGTATCCAACAATTCAATATGAAAAACCTGAAAAACCTGAAAAAACTAAACAGCATTTTTAATTTCAACATTTTCAAATAAGAAAAACTTACAACAACATACTTTTTTAATATTTCTTCACAAATGTTGAAGAATAACAATTGTTTTTAATAATTTTTACTTAGTAACAACTCCTTAAAAAATAATAAATCAAAACCTTCAAGCTTTATTTTTTGTTTGAATTCTATATTCTCAAACAAAAAAACAAAGAAAACATTCTATTTTCAATTTTGTTTACATTCTTTAAATAATACAAATTATTTCCAAACCTTATCTCAATAGAAACTGTTTCCACCCTCAAGCTGTGTTTACAATACACCCAAATGTAATCCTTATTAAATCCACAACATTTTTCCCAACAAGGCAACAAATTAAATATTCTTTATGAAATTACGTTAGGAATTTTATGGAACATAACCCCCCCCCCTCCTCCAAAAAAAAACATCTGACAGAAACCCTCAAGCCCCATTTCCAACCCACTGCACACTCCCCTATATGGGAAGCATCTGACCTACAGCAGTTAAAACGCCATTCGGACTCTTTTTGGTCATAAACCATCCTCATTCCAACATCTATTCAAACTTAATTCATCCCAATGCATCTTCGAAAATCAATTGTGAAATTACAATCCCTTTCATCTTTTTTAGGCATCTTTTTCTTCATAAAATATTTCCATAACTTTCAAAAAATATAAAAGTCGGAATCGTAATTCCACAACACATTTTTCTACTCCAACAATTTTCCCCTTTCCAACCTTACATCAGCACCTACATTTTTCGTCCCACCATGTTCATATCCGGCAACAAAAAGCCCATTATCCGAAAAAAGCGGCGCAAACACGCAAAAACCCGTTTTCCACCCACACGGCGGTCGTCCCCTCGCTCCCCTCGTTCCGGCGGAAGCCGCGCGGCGCCATCCCCTTTTCGCCGGGGCACGTCCCGGGAGAAAAGGCGGCTGTCGCTTATGGTCTCAACATATGATATGCCCCGTGCTTCGCGCCCCACCCCGCGCCACGCGTCTCCTTGACTCGCACTTTCCTTCTCGTTCCCCTCCCTCTCGGCGTCGCGCGCTCTCACTCTTCCCTCCCCTCGCGTCCGCGATTACGTCTGCCTTCGGATTTAAAGCGACGGGAGGCGGAAATTAAAGCGGGGCGAAAAATTGGACTTACCTGGTGTGAGCTTGTGCGCCACCTCGCCGAACGGCGAGGGCGTCTTCGGGGTCGGGGCGGTCTGCGCGGACGGCGACACGCACATCGGCGCGCATCTCCGTCGCTTGTTCGGGCGCCCGTGGCTGTGCACCGGGTCGAACTCGAGGGAGCGCTTGAGTGTCGCGCAGGCCATCGCTATTGTCGCTGGTGCGCGTCGTTACGCGGACGTTACGCCCGAGCCCGCAGACGGAGCAGGAAAATACGCGCACGGACGTGCACGGGGCGAGGGCGCCGTCGGGTTGGCGGGGCGGCGCGCGCTGGCACGGGGAAACGGGCGCGGATCGCGCTGGATTCGGACAGCCGAGCTGCCGAGGACACCAAAACAAACACTGGCACTCAAACAATATGGCCGACAAGCTCGCCTCTAAGCTCGGAACAAGACTCAGGCGATCGCCATCAGCCCACTCGCAGGGAGCGACAACTCACGGCGACTGAAGCGACACCTGGTGGGGAAAGAGATGGAGGGGGGGAGTGAGGGAGGTTATGGGATCTTGACGGGTCAACGGTGTTTTGTTTTCGGCTGGCTATTTAAAAGGGGGGAGGGGGATTTTGGGGGGCCGAGGGGGGGTTTTTGTCGATGGGATGGATGTGGAGGAAGAGAGAGGGGGGGGAGGGAGAGAGATCTGCTGCCACGGAGGAGAGATTTCGATTAGGGACGGAGGTTGAGGGACGGAGGAGGGGTAGGGGAGGGGTGAGTTTGGAATTTTACGGCGTTTTCGAAGGGTGAGAGGAAGTTTAAGTATGGTTGGGGTTTGGAGGCGTGGTGGGTAGAAACAGGTTTTGAGTGTTTTGCTAAGTTTGT
>JABFPB010006207.1:0-12293 GCA_022817645.1 Ceratoteleas bidentatus | reverse complement strand
TGGAAATTATTGTTTCGGTACATGGATGACTTTATCGGAAAATATTCTTACCGTAAGATGACCATTTTTTAGAGTGAGTAAGTTCATTTCAGGCATATAACTTAAAATTGCTGCACAAAATACTGAAACTATATCTAATTGATGTATCAAAGGTCATTAGTTTTACCAAACAAACCTAATGCCACTCAAACTCAACAGATGACGATACTTTGTTCATTTTGTACACACATTTGTTATTTAAGAAATTCAACCAATCAGATACATTTCGCCCTACGTTGGCTTTAAGATTCATTCCACTAGTTGGCGCTTTAGAAACTATGACACTTACGCCAGTTTCGAAACATGGTTTCACATCTTAAAATCGTTGAAGCCAACAATTATTTCATTCAGCTAACATTTGGACATTTGTTCGTTTAATAAACAATACTCATTTAACTTCTCCGAAGTAACAACTAATTAACATTGTTGAAGTTGTTAAATTAAAGTTAGCAAATTTGGAATATAATACATATCTATAATCGAGAGACGGCTTCAAATAAAACAAACTGAACAAATTCATGAATATAAACAACGAAAAAAAGTAAACGTACAGGTCAAAATAGTTTTTATTATTACATCGTGAAATTGTATACTGTTCTAAGATGGAATATTTAAAGGTAAACTTATTTTTACATTTTCAAACTTTGCACAATAATTTTATTTGTAATTATTACAAATAATCATTAATTACATTATACTCTTACAAATCTTCCGTTTGTGTCAGCAAGAAATGCTGTTTGCGATATCTTCCTATTGTCACAAATTGATTTTAGCTGAATTTTTCTGTGCTTCACGGATTTCATGTTGTCACAGAATGAAATCAGTTCGTGAAAATGGAAAGGCGTTGCAAAAAGCATTTCTTGCTGACATAAGCGGAACATTGGTAAACGTGTATATGCATTTCAATGCATTCTCTAATTTTCAATGATTTCTCTTATTGATCAGAAATCATTGAATCTATTAAATCTATTAAATCAGTCACTCTGTATTATTCGTTAAATAATATTAAATTAATTAAACATGATTATATTACTTCTTGTGGTTACATAATTATTATGATTTAATGTAATGTTTGTAAACATATTATTCTATTGCCACATGTATTCGTATTTCAATGCAGCGATATACATATTTGTATTGTCTCGCATTAGATCCAATCACTCAAGTTCAAATGTTGTCAATTCTAATTACTGTATCACATCCCATGATACTTGGCCTCGTTTTATGACTACATGTCATGATTAGTGATTATGTGTCGTTTCTTAGTAACCCTATAAAAAAATTGCACATAGGATCCCACGTAGGATTTTTTGATAGGGAATTGCGTCTTTAGTCTTTTATCGTTTTTTAATTCTAACAACGACAAAAAACACATTTAATGTTGTTTTTTATCGTTTAAAATAATAACTTGTTTACTAGCCGCATTTATAATGTGTCATTTTATATTGAAAATATTTTCAATTTGCAGTATATTAAATAAACGCAAACATTATGAAAAGAACTAATGTATAATCACATTAAATATTTCAATATTCCAATTTAAAAATGCGGTGGTAATCATCGTTTGCGCCAATATAGTCTGTATATCATTTGCGCCAAAAGTTGCATTTCATTTGCGCCACGGCTAAAAATACTTATTAATGAGATTTATATATATATTTTCTTTCAACTAAATTTAAATTATATAAATGTAAAAACTAACCAGATTGTGCTTAAAATAGATTTTTTGGCAATGAGACCCCTTTTTAAAATTTTGTCCAAAATCAAAAAATATTTTTCGCCGTCGATTGGGCTCGGATTGTGCAAAACATGAGTTTAACATGTTATTTGTTGCTCAACCTAGTCACATTGAACTTGCAGTAGATATTTTTGGCAAGGGGCTCCCTGTTTATAGTGTCGTCGAAAACCGAAAAAAAAGATTTTTTTCGACGATTGTGTTCAGAATGGGCAAAAATGGGCAAAAAACAGATACCGAGAATTGCTCGAGAATTTGCAACGGATATTTCCGTTGCAAATTCTCGATAGTTTGTAACAATTGTTTATCTATTGAAAACAAATTACTATCTAGTAAACAAAAGAATTCCTTCATTTTGTTCCGGATTATGGCTGTACACGCTCGCGGGACGCACTATAAAAATGAAATTCACGGGAAACCACATCAATGTTATCATAATCATGTTTACATCCAAAATAGCTCCACGTACAGTATCACAAACTTTGGGAAGGAGGAATCAATGTTCAACGGATGGATAAGGCCGCATAATCCTTTATCTTTGAGCACAAAACAATCGCAGCTCGGAGCCACAGCCGACAGAAACTTGACAATTCCAGAAAACATGAAAAATAAGCATTTTGTACTGGACTGGTTAAATCAAAATGATTTTTTTTAAATATCCTGCTGAAGTCGAAGATTCACCAACCAAAGTAGAAAAATCCAACAAAATTTTGTCTGAGTCGTTGACAAAACCTACACGAAATGAATTATCCCGAGGAACGAAGCGACAAGATAATTTGATCCCAAAGATAAATCAAATAAAAGATTCTGAAAGAAGCAATGCACACTGCATTGCCATACCAGCAATCATGTATCATAACAGCGATCAAAAGAAAAAGATGTGCTTGGTGTTTCCGACGCCGGCACTCGTTGAGCAATTGCCCATGGCTCGGGCAGTGGATGCTTCGATGCAGGGTTTGCCCATATGAGCATCCAAGAAATGTGTTCATTTGCCCCGTATATCCAAACGCACCGAACCAGCCAACCCTTGGAATAGTTCAGACGGTAAATATATTAAAAGTTTAAGTAAAATAAAAAAGTTTATGTTTCTGTTTTATGTACAGAGTTTTTGATTATTTACTACGTTTAGCTTATTCAGTACAATATCTAAGAATAACTATTTCTATGGTCTTTAATTTGAAACTTTATTGACAATTTTTCTTGAGATCTCATATGCAATATTATATTACTGTGCACCAAAACAAAGACTGTATAATGTAGCTTTACAGTAAAATGTGCTGAAAGTCTAGATTGTACTTTCTGCAGTATATTTCTCTGTGTGCGAATTCATATTAATTGGATTACTTTTGTAAAAAATATTTTGGTTAGCTTTATGTAGCGAAATGTTTAAGTAAGGAAGAACGGTTATTATTATGTACTAATTAAAATTTATAAATGTAAGATTGATACAAAAAACCAATTAATTCTCTTATTAAAGAACGGGTTGCTTAAAACACCTCACATTGTTCTCCTATTAAAAAATCGATTCTGTAAAGAGAAAGGATTAAGTTAAATCCCATTTACTGCGAGAGAAAAAAAAATCACAGTGCAAAACTGACACAATGAAAAGTTATGAAACTATTGTCATTCCGGAGATATTCGATTAAATAGTCTAACATTACAAACCATCTTTTACTTTCGAACAGACATTCCTTTAATGTGCTACTGTTTTATTTTGATAGAAAAATCTGATCGAGAGATTAATTCAAACTCGCCAAGGATATTTACTTTTAACCTTGTTATAATGAACGTCAATTTCGTTAATTATAAATGCAATAGCTTATTATTTACACACCTTTTATAGATAAACAATAAACCATTAAAAACTACATTCCGAGTACTTATTCATATCGCAATAAATGTAATTTTCTTGACTTCAACGAATTCTTAAATTCTTAGTGATAAGTTGTTCATACACAAATCTTGTATTGCGCGGGCGTCAATACAAGAAGAGAATCGATCCGAATGGAATCTTAATACATATCTATATTCATAGACCATCAATAGTATAATTATCTAGTCGATAAATTAAAGCATGTCGTATGGTGTGCTAATGACATGGGGTACGACTGACCCCACACGAGTAATTATAATCCCATAGACGTCAAAAATAATACTTTTTCAGAACAAGCGCAACATAAAAAATGTCGTTTCGTAGACAATACTCACGTTGAAACTTTTCTCGTAAAAGAATTGAAAAAGCTATCCATCAACATTTATTATTAAATTACAACGCGTGAAAAAAATGGTATTTTTAAATTTATTTAAAAAAAATGTTTCCCAACTTCATATTAAACGTACCATTTTTCGTCGAACACAGCGTTTAGCGTACTAGCAACAAATTGTATCTATTTTCGTGCATTTGACTTTTCAACAATACGGTTCGTTTATGCGCAACTCGATTTTAATCCAACGAAACGGAATCGATAGGTTTTTCCATTGCAACGCGCACAGCAATTACACGCGAAACAGTGTTAAATTGTAGGACATTTGAGTCCCTTGGAATGTTAAAATAAGCTTTTGGTAATGAATCTGTGGGCCGTACAGACACGCAAGTGGTACAAATGTTTCAAATAAGGTCAATTGACGATGGCTTACGTTTTGAATAGACATTAATCTCAATTAATGACGAGCTTGTTAAGGGCGTTCGTGTAAGGTTTGCATTCGCAAAAATTGCCGGTTTTAGCCGCAAAAATAGAAAAACGCCGCGCAATTCGAAAAACCCGTTTCAAATGACCGGCAATGTGGGTCATGATCAATTGGCTTTCAGTTTTCTTCGAGTCCTTTCAACAGCTTGGGCGTTTGTGCGAGGTGAACCGATTTAGACTGAAAGTTGGATTTTAACAACCTAATGGCCACGATAAAGGACACTTATCTTTCAATCTCCCAGCGTTTTTTACAAAGTCGAATAGTTGAATAAAGAACTCTTAACGCATGGTGTAAGTATCAAAACCTCAAATGTTGTTATACTCTCTACCGTTACATTAAACGCTGCGTTATCACTTCACGGCAACAATATGATAAACTTCCAAACTTTTACATTAAATGTGCGTTACAAGTTTCGCACTTACGGGATGAATTTTACAACAGTTAATCGTGAAACTATGGCATCAGAATCGAAACGGTGAGTTCGCTCAAATGACAGAATAATGAAGAACGGCGGCAATTTTAAAACACTTTATCGGCGAAAAGCAAACGTTGCAATCAAAGTAATCGAGGCAAAACAATGGTCGGGCACCAAAATTCGATCGCGCCGAAATCGCGAACGCACCGGACAAAATGTGCTCCATTCATAAATGGCTATATTTACGAATAATCGACCTATTCTGGTAATCAAATTTCGTTAATTTCGTGCGCGCCCCAAGTTCCACGTGTATTCTATTAAATCCAAATTTAAATAACGCACCAAGGAAGACTGGCCGGCGATAATATATCCATTAATACACATTTGTAAGCATACAAAATTCCAGTACTTTTCGTCTCCAAACATTTGCAATTTGAGGTATACTTCATTTTTTTTGTTTATAGTCTAAATTGGATATAATATTCCGCAGACTGGACTTTTGAGACCGCGCCACATCTTTATTATAAACTGTAATTCACGCGTTCAAAGAAATCATGATTTCGTTCAAGCGAAAGTTGGCGGTCATGGTGAACTTTTGCTATGGATTTGTAGGGAGAGGACCAACATTCAATATTTATCGAGTATTCAATTAATTTGGCGGCGGACTTGTACTAGATGATGAATCAGTGGTTTACTAACTAAACATTGTTCAACTTCATTACTGTAATTTATCGAATACAAGTCTATCTGAAAATAATTTAAAAACATGTTCAGGGTTTTAACTGACAAAGTTGAGGAAAATACTTTTTAATGAGAAAACAAATTCGTGAAACTTTATGAATTCTATTCGTAAAGAAATATGACTTTGTAATTGGTAGTTCGGACAGAATACTGCGTTACGATTGACTCTAATTTCTGCGACCCTAAATTCGTAACGATTTACGAAAAAATTCGTACTCTTTGCGATATATATCGTAAAATTTACGGTATATGTTGTAGCGTTTATGAACTGGGTTTCTCAGTGTACGAAAAATCAATTATTTGCTTCCACTAGTATTTACAGTAGATTTGTAAAAATTATACATTGGAACCCAACTAAAAATCTGCAACATATCTAAACATATAACATGTCAAACAATCGCCAAAATTAACAGTGAACATTAACGAATGGGTAATACATTTCACTGATCACGAAGTAAACTTTTAATCATTCCGCTACTCAAATTACCAGAATAGACAATAAAATTAATGATTTCTCCCTCTTTGTCAAACTTTTAAATGAAATCCACTAAAAGTTTTGTCCCTAGAGCCGGAAAAACGTTAACTCTTCGAAAAGCATTTCTCCCCAAGTATCAAACAACCATCAAGGATGACATTCTCTTTTCGTAAACAAATTATATATATACTTATTTAAATATGGCCCAGGATTATTAAAAACGTACAGAAATTCCATGAAAAACTTTTTTCACGTTTTGTTTCTTTTCTATAGCTTTTATCAGCACTGGAGATAGCATCAGTAATATCACAGCACCAATAATAAAGTGTTTTACCGTGCTGCCATATTAAAAAAAAAGCTAAAGTGAAATCGAATTTACACATTTTTGCAGTCCCCGAATATTGTCCTTAGAAGGTGAAAACGCTGCATACATCGTTCATAAAAATTCTCCGATTCTCACTCCCACTGCTTCTTCAAACGAGACCCCTCTTAATTATGATTGTTCGCAGGCGTCGCAAGGTATATCGACAAATGCATGAAAAATAGCTGCGCCGCGGGAGAAACAGGCGTATAAATATTTTGTCATCGGTACGATATTGAGCGAGCAAGTTGGATAGACTTTTCATAATCGACAAGTTCGCGAAAGTTACGACGCCGACGACATACGTGCGACCTGCTATTGGCTCGTGCGAGCGCAGCGCGAGCTTCGCATGTAATGGGGCAAAGTAATCGCGCGTTATCGCCGTGGCGTTTCTATTTAATTAGAATCAGCCCAACAGTGAGAATCGCTTCGATTATCTCCTGCTCGTAGGCTGTCGGCTTTTATCGGCGATCCGGCCGCTTGGGACAGCATTACCGGCACTCAAATTTACGATACTTATCCCTTACTTGTCCCTTGTTGATCGACCTACGCGAAAACTGCACGACCGCGAAAATGCCACGTGATTGCGTTACCGCGATTTCCGCGAGTCGTATTTTTCGTTCGCGCGTCGTTATTATTTCGCGAATTTGGCGAAATTGTGCGCCTTGATTCTACTCCTCGCCGGGTTTGATGTAACGAGATGTACGGGAAAATAATTCGCCAGCAGTTCGATCAAAAAACTGTCAGGATAATGCGGCGCTCGTGTCGGTGTTGCGAACGAAATGCAACCATACGAGGCAAAGTTATAGTCAGATAATATGCCTTATAAGCAGCTACTAATAATTACCGCTCGCTGTCTACGTAGTAGGGTGCAATGAGATATTATCATTTTAACAAGCGAATGTAGAGTGATGAAAGCGCTACTAGCTTACTTCAGATTGGGGGTCTAAAGCCTGTATGTGGCAATTATGGTCGTGTTTTATGCAAGCTTCATAAGGCACAACAATGTTTTGGAACGAAAAAACGGAGATTCGTTTCATCCCGTAGCGGTATTTCCTTTGACGCGATTCCTTTGCATCCATTCGAATAACGCGATACAGCATTTCGAAATATGCGCTTTATTTAAGCGTAATCGATAGGTAATTAGCTGTGTTATTTTTATCCTCGTGTGAATGTCGATCCTGAAGTTAAGATAATTATGTGAATCACGGCGCAGTGCATTCGGCGGTTTTATCGTCGCGCGTTGAATTCGAGCGCGAAATTGCGCCAAATTTTGGCAACGTTGTTATCGAAAACGACAACAGAATGAAGAATTTGGTTTGGTTATATTTAAGCAATTCCAATCTAGGCTCTAGATTCTAGGGACACCGAAATTTCTTTTACGTCGAAAATTCTGCGATTATGGCGGCGGTTGGATGTAGCGTTCAACGGCGAAAATTGAGCGTGTAATTCGAGGTTTCTGTCGCCTAAAGTCTTTAGAGACGCATTTACAACTGGAGGCCTTATCATGATTTTACAATGAAAGAAGTACGTGCAAAATTATACAGCGTTTCACCATATTCTACGAACTTGTAATGTTGCATTTGAAAGCAGAAACGTTTATGTATCTGCAAATGTGCTAATGAATCGTAAGTATAGTTTTTTATATATGTTTAGACGACTGATAACGTCTGAATTTTACGAAATGATATAGAAAGCTTATTTCGATCGGTCACGGTTAGGTACCCTGTAAAAATAGAGAAACATAAATAGATGTTTCTATACGCCATGCCTGTAGCACCTACAGCGCCACGAAAAACTCCCGCCGTGGAGAAAATTCGCAATAATTACCTTTTACATATCTAAAGAAAAAATTCAATCTGCTATCTGCGTTTATAAACAATGTAAAATGCATGGTTACGTGCCATTACAAGCTGAATTGTGGTCAACGGAAAATTAATTTTAATTAAATAAATGCTAATTAAAATTTTCATTAGCAGTTGTTTGTCTTTAGATTGCAACAGTAGAGGGCAGGTCGGTGGCGTTCAAAAATACGGGCTAGGCGTATTGCCTTTTCTATGGATCCCGGCGAAATTAAAAGATATTAAAATTAAATGTATTCTATTCTATTACTTTCAATGTCTTTCTATTTCTTGCGTAAAAAAGAAATAAAACAAAGTCGACATCGAGATTCGAACTCAAAAGCTTGTGAATGTCAGGCAGACAGTTTAAGGTGGTTATCTTATAAAGGACTGTGTATTCAGGGTGAAAATATGGTCATATTAATTTGGGGGATGGCATTAATTCGCTGATCAGGTGAAAGATCGTGTAAGTCATTCCAGGCCGATAAATGCTGATAAGATTAAGATTGTGTAAGTCGCTCCAAAAAGATTGTGTAAATCACTCCAAACAGATTATCTTACTTAATTGCACAAAGATAATTCGAAGATGACTTTCTTCATTGAATTCAAACTTGTACTTGGTATGCACCGATACTCGCTTAAATGCCACGGAGTGCGATAAACTTTGAAGACAATTTTGTGTCCTCACCTCCCCCACCTACAACTTTATGTTCAAAATATTTCTCCGACAGCGATATTTGAGAAATAAAGTTCCCAAATATCGCGCCGGAAAAATTCGATTTCCGGCGCGCAAAAATTTTTAGTAAAGTTTCAGTAAAATTAAGAGCATTAAATTACGTTATCGTAATTTTATATAATTATCTGAAAAAGTATCTGAATCAATTATCACATTTGGAGCGACTTACACTATATATATTTTATCTGACTTTCAGGTTTTTATCATTTTGGAGCGAGCTAGATAGCGCCATGATGCCGAGTGGGTCTAATTTCGTAATTTATATCAGTGGCAAAGTAGATTCAAATAGTTGTGACATTACTTTTGGGAAATAAAAAAAGCGTATCCAAGATACCTCTGATTTAGCTAATGCGAAAATAATGATAAAATAATTTTGTGATGAAATATTCGAAATGTATTTGTCATTCGAACATAATTTCGAAATTATGTTTGAATGTCTATCCTGGCAAATAGCTATTGGAAAAAATAGTCGTTGGAAAGAAGACCTATTTGGAAAAATAGTAATTGGAAAAAAGAACTTTCGGGAAAATAGCCATTAGGAAGTACAGATTGGGAATTGTCTGCCCCAATCAATATACACACGTCAGTAGTCTGAAGTTACAAGTTTACAAGTAATAATACGAGTTTCATAATATTAGTATCATCCCACAAGACACTGTCAAACTTGAAATATGTTGTTACCATAATAAACTAATTATATTGTGCTTATTAAATTGTATTTGAATTTAAGGAATTTAACTTAAATGTAATTAAATATCGCGTTAATAACTAAATGACTGTATTTGTAACGTAATTTTAAATAGTAAACTTGATCTGATAGAAGAAAAACATAATTTTGAAATTACTTCATACTTTTAACGCATGATAATGTAATTTACAGTTTAATCAACAGCCTTGTTGCATTGATGATTTATGTTTCTATTAATCCAAAATAAAAATGTCATACCGAAGAAGAACTTCATTCATTTTTCTTTACTTAAGCTCTATGAATAAAACATTGGTCAACACACTGAGAGAAGAGTGCAATGTAAAAGTATAACATTTTATGATCAAAACTATTACATTGTATGAGAATTTAGAAAATCTTTTTCCTTATCAGGCCTTTTTGACGGAATTTACCTTAACCCGGGTGCCACAAACTGTTGCCAGACTAAAAATAATCTGGCAATAGTCTGGGCACAGTCGGGACAAGTGTGCCAATAGTCAGGTAACCAACCCAAATCCAGATTTGTTTTTCACGCGGGTTATATTATGTTTTTAATGTAAATCCAGTGTCTCAGTTATAAAACAAACATTGATACTTACGCGCTGGTGAAAAGCTGTGCAACAGGCGCTACTTTCATTTCAAAATAATTTAATAGTTTCACGGTTAATCAATACTTTAAAAGAGGAAAATATTTTACTGTAAATTATTCTGTAAACTCTGCGCTTCCAAATTCTTAAATGAAACTACTATTATTATACGAATAGATTTCCAAACAATCCAAAATATTCGGACAAATATTTTTTATCGCTTCACAACTTTGGCTATTGTTCGGTATTTCGATCAAATGCTTGTCATAGTTCAGGTGCATAATATTCTGTATAAGTGACATAAAATAACTCAAAATCTTTTCAGATACCGCTATTTTACTAAACGCTAAAGTTAAACGGAAAATACAATACAATTAATTACATGCAGCACTCGATTGCTGAATTATATGCTGTATTGTGAAAAATGGTGAATTCTAGTTTTTGAGGTGGCAAAAAACGTAGAAATCACTATTCTTCGAACCGATTTGGTTTTAAACGACACTTTTTGGCTGAAAACATTCTTCCATAAACACAGAATCTTGCTCTGGTCCGCGTTTGTGCAAAAGTGAAGTCCCTAACTACAAGTTGCAGCAGACTTGCGACTTGCCCTTAAATGTATTAAATATAATTTACTACATTTAAGGTAGTTTGAGCGTCTGCTAAAGTCAAGCGATTACCCATTTAATGACACATTTTTTTATTTGTTAGATTTTGAACATAATAAATTTGCATCAACATAAATAATGCACTTTATAAAAAGAAACGAAGAATAATGCTACATCGTTGAACTTCGAATATTTAACCTTACTTTTCAATGTCAGTTTCACAACTAAACGCGTTATTTTCTTTAATAACTCTTTCAAATGTTCGTTAAGGTATACTTTTCTTTACCAGACTCGACGCGTTTTTTCATATCCTGATTGCCTGCAACATTTTTAGACGTTCATCTAATCGTTTTACATTAAAAAAACACTGATTTTTCACATCATTCATATGTCTCTCTCTTTATATCGCATTACGTTAAATGGAATCTTATTTATGAAATATCTTTTTCAAATATTCGTTGACTTATGTTTTTTTGCACTATCCTAACGAAAAATGTATTATCTATCGAACGGTATAATAAGAATCGATTTATCTAATACTTGCTCTCACGCTCAATTTACCTTAAGTATTATAGATTTTAAGTATTAAATTACGAAGTAATATTAAAGAATCATAATGGTTAGAAATAAAATAGTGCTACGTTATGTATTTGAAAACTCGCATAAATAGACAGCTTCGTTCGCACGAAATATACGCATGGAACAGTGTTTCTAATTGCGTAACCAATATAAATGTAAATAATGTTATTTCCTTTTTAAAACCAACAATTAAGTATGCAATGGACTTTTAAGAAAAATGACGGAAACATTTGCGAGTGGACAACGAAATGCAATTTTCAAAGAACTAATTTAAATAAACTTCGCAGTACACTGTTATATCATGACAAAAAATACGAATTTCATTATAACCGACCGTTTAAAAATAGCCCATTGAATATGCTTAAGTATAACGTCACTTTAATCCATTCGATGGGTTTTTGTAACATAAGCCGATATTTTTCTATTACGTTTTAGATGCTTCTCCTTGCAGTTCTATGTATTTTCATTTACTGGCTTGCACACTGCTTCTTTTTATTCTGACTGAAATTTCATTAACTACTTCATATATTTTCAAAAATGTCGTTCATAAATTAAAATCGCGCAGAATCAAAAAAACATGATAAGTATGAATTATACACTTTTAAAAATAATTTTGATTCTTTATCTTTTAAATAAATTATGGTCTTCCCTTGTAGCAATAAAAAGTCTGAAAAAGTCTGAAAAATGTCTGAAAAAGTCTGAAAAAAAGTCTGAATGGTCCCAATTTTGACACTGTTTCAGATCTATTCAGACTTTTTCGGATATGTGTCGACCCGTGATAACCC
>JABFPB010006206.1:0-12289 GCA_022817645.1 Ceratoteleas bidentatus | reverse complement strand
CAATTGAGAGAAACTGCAGGCAAAATGATTGCCCAAAGTACATATTTAATGCCTGAATCTGTGTCTCATCAACATACATAAAAATGTTAGTGTGGTTCCAAAACCTTGGCAATGTTAGATGTCTGAATTAATTTATTTAACTTATTTTAACAGTCTTTGTGTTCGTAGACATTGTTATATGCCTATTGGCATATAACAGAAGGAACCAGTGAAAAATCGGCTTCGCCTCGTTCCGGAAGTTCACTCGTTGTGAAAAACGAAATTCCCTCCCTAGTGGTGTAATGTACCGTTTTGTCCGACCTGCAAACAACAATTATTTTTTGCGAGTCTGTATGAAGGGAGTAAAATTCGAAAGGAACGAAAAAGTTCATTTTTTGGGCAGGATGGACAAAAATTTAATTTAGCGATTTCAGAAAATCACGATGATGTCTGGAATTTTCTGCGAGTATTCCTGGTTCATTTAAGTAATTAACTTTCATTTAAAGATATTTCCAAATGTCGGAATAGTACAAAACTAACCTGTGTTAATGAGATTTATTTTAATTAATGAGAAACTGTGAACTTCACTGTGCAAAAAACAAAGTTAAGTGAAGTCGGCTTTCCAAAATACTCAACAATCTTTTACAGTTCATACTTTATTTTACTAACTTTACTATAACAAAGCAAATTACAAACTATAATAACGTTATAATTAAATCAATGTCAATTTTCATTTCGGACAGCGTCGTCTCAAATACTGC
Organism: Ceratoteleas bidentatus; assembly: GCA_022817645.1. Classification (NCBI taxonomy): domain Eukaryota; kingdom Metazoa; phylum Arthropoda; class Insecta; order Hymenoptera; family Scelionidae; genus Ceratoteleas; species Ceratoteleas bidentatus. The sequence continues at coordinate 11,549 of JABFPB010006206.1, read as the reverse complement.
TTCCTCCGCGCTAATTTTAACGAAGGAATCTCGTAAGACCACTTAAACGGAAACGTTTTTTACCTTACCGAGGTCAGCATTTCTTATTATAACTGTCATGTCTTTATCTCTTCATTGTCTTATTCCACGGAATTTTTTGAGGCAGTCTCGTAGAACCACGTAATAAACATTATCCAAAAAAGCATTATCCACAGAAACAGCATTAAATTAATCATGATAAAAATCACCGTAACAGAACGTCATAAAAAGTGTTAATAATACTTAAATGCCATTTGGACTATGTTTCGTAATACAGAAATACCAATCTAAAACCAGAAAGTGCACATTTCAAAAAGTAGTATACCTCTGTCACTGCGAATGCATTTCTTTTACCGTTCAATAGACACGGCGAGAATAGTACATTTTTAGATAAAAATCTTTGGTACCTGAATACACGTGTTTCAGTTTCGTCGTTTGCGCGAACGTCCGGAGATTTGCATAAAATCGAATCCAATAAGTTCAATAATTCAATACGTCGTTGTAAAAATAACGTCCGTAAACGCCGTGAAAGGAAATCCAATCTCATCGAATAAATAATAAACATATTTTCTGAAATTCTATACGTCTTAAGTAAATCTTTATTGAATATTCCCTTATACACGCAAAATCGAAGTATTAAATAAGTATGACATCTGCGATTTGCAATTTCGCGTGCATTTTCCCGGGGCCGTCGCGTTAACGAGAAAAATGCTTAATTCCGCCAGTTCCCTCGCGTCTTCGCCTTTTTAACCTCCGCGCCGACCAATTTCTCGCCCGCGAAAAGTGCGCCGCTTTATTTCCGTTTCTTCGCGAGTTCCATCACATTCTTCAAACAAACAGCGAAATTTGTCGTCGCGAATTTCGAGTTTCCTGTCATAACATCCCGTGAACGTATCGCCGGTGGAAGCCTTTCCGGCGATACGAGTCGCGAGGCAACAGCACGTATTTCAATATTGACAATAAGCTTGGCACTCGTTTAATTCCGGCGCTGTAACTTCTCGGCGCGTCCGGCTGACCAGATTCCAAACACGTGTACACATTTGCCTCGAGAGCCCGTAAAAACCTTTCGTCTTCAGAAAAGGGCGCGATACGTATCCGTGTTGTATGACGACGCTATCCAAATTGAGAGTCGATCCATCCGATACCATCTCCGTTCTGTGGCTTCCTCGATCCTAATAAAATCGCGACCCTAGCCTCCCGGGTTGGATGCACTCGCCTGAGGTAATATAACGCGACCTTTCTCGCCGGGGCACTCTCCTATTTTCAGCCATCTCTCTATCTCGTTCAATTCGCCCAACCCATAGACGCCGAATTCAGCGTGAAACGGATAAATAATCGTTGTGGAGGAATTCCATGGTGGGTACCGATTCAACTAGGCCGGGCGAAGAACGTGTCTAGCGAATTCACGTGAAAAGCGCGGGCCGCAGGGGCAAGAAAGTGAGAGAGAGAGAGGGAGAGAGGAAGGGAGAGTCGGATAATTGCAAGCGAGAGGGAGCACGCGCCAATGACTGTATGGATCGAGATGGTGGCTGTGGTTGTAGTCATGTCTGACTATATCGCTGGTAGTAGTTGGTATCTCTGTGCAGAGCCATAAAGGTTATCGCCGTTACGCTACGCGAGGCGTGCGATACTGCCACGTCTCTACCCTTAAGCTCCAGACCGAATTGGACGGCGAAACTGCGACGAATCTTCGGCAAAAAATATTAATTGCGGGGGACGAGTTATGGAGTTTTGGCATTGCGTCGGGGGACGCAATTGCGGACGCGAGATTATCTCGTGGGAAAAATGTCGCGTGTTTCGCGGCCGAGGAATTGATAATGATAAGGTGCGCGGTCGGAGCGATCGACAAATTGTCCAGTCCGGGCGCACGGGGGATGATGAATGGGGATAATCAGTTTTCTAATGAATGCGCGACAATGGGAGTGGAGGACGACTTTTTCGCTTGATGCAATTTATGGGAACTTGTATATGGGAATGTTCGAAGTTGAATTAAGGAAATTCTGTTGTGGAAAGTTGCAGAGGGTGGGCATTGTTAAGGCTACTGTTGGGGTGGTTTTTGCACGTGAAAGATGTGTGGATTGCAATCCACGCATACTGGAAAAAATTGTTTGTGGACAAATTTTTTGGTATGTTTAAAGCAGTGTGTTTGATGAAAATATACTTTGTTGGCCAAATTCACAGTATGTTTGAATAGATTATAAAAATATCTGGTATACTGATGCAAACATAATGTATGTTTGGAACAACCATAAAGTATATTTACGAGAGGTATACAGCTTTAAACATACTATGCTAACGAATAAATTATTTTTTACTGTGATGATGAGAGAATGAAAAATTTGGGAGATATGTGAGAATTGTAAAATAATTTATTGACAAGTCCTGTCTTAGGACCCGTCCTGTTTCGTCAAAGAAAATAGTAAAATTGACTGTAGCAAAAGTGTGCAAATATCGAGAAAAATATTGATCCTTTTATCGCGGAATGAAAGGCAACCTATTTCTATTTACAGCTAAAAATCCTCGACGTAATATACCGGTACTTTATCTGTGATTTTGCGAAGTCACTAGTTTACTGGCTAGTATTTGCAGGATACGGCTAATTGGCTCAGACCACCTGAGAAATATAATAAAATGAATTGGAGAAGGTGTACATTTATTACAAATAATGAATGTAAAGTTCTTAAAATAAAGTTTAGTTAATTGTTATGTAATACATTCAAATTCGCTTAAAATAAAGTTCCTTATTCCTATCAAATTCTGTTTCTCATTCTTCCTTCAATTTTTCCATAATTCGTCGAGACCTGTAGAGCGCTGTAGTAAAATTAAGTGGAAATTAATTAACTGGAACTGTAATAGTACATCACTCTAAAATATTATATTACTATAATATTATAATCAAAAATTGATTTAATTGTTGTAAAGTTGTGCAGGTTTTGTATCTTCTATCTGGGTTCGACTTTCTCTAAATGCGTTTATGAAATTTGCAGCTGAGAGTAATATTGCATTATTTTAGACGTAATAAAAAGCTACCTGTTTCACATTTAAGACAACTATATACATATGCTCTTTTGTTAGAGAAAGTGCTGTAACCTATTACTCTACTTAACTTATCATTTATAGGGATCTAATTTGACACCAACTGTAAAAAAGAAGCGATGCTGTCTGAATCTAAAAAATCTAAAGTAACAAAGACTATAAAGAAAATGAGTTTTAACATATTTGAACAAATGATTGTACAACACAATGTGATCTGATTCAAAAAATGATTTGTATAAATAAATAAACTTATTCATAAAGTTAATATATTAAATTTTTCGAATGTATTAACTCTTTATGATACTATTTAACATGTACGAAAAGTATTACATTTTCTGATTAATGTAATACTGAAGTTTTCTCCACTATCACAACATATCTATAAAAATTTGGCAATCGATACACCGTGCATGGATTCTTGTAACATATTGAATGTAAACTAGCTGTCTAGTTCAGGCAATGGTTTCGAAACAGAACGCCCTGTGTGTGCAGAATGCCCCAAATGCAGCGTGATAACGTCAGTCACAGCGAAGCAAAAGTAGGCTAATCTTTTATACGTTTGGGCAACGATTTTTCTATTTGCAATAATTTATATAGAATCTTCAATATTGGTCTAAGTATAGAAACTATAAAATAATCTCCGATGTATCCTTCAAACAATTCTAAACATATTCGCTTGTAGAGAAATATACAGGCATTCTTTTTTGTACTTTTGTCTTATTGTGCTATCAATTTAGTTTCCTCAGTGTGCGTATTTTGATTCAATCTGTAACTGTTATTGTTTGTTCTTACAGTATATTCGCAGGAATATTCTGAAAAACGATATCGAAATAAACTGTGCTGTACTAGAAATGAAAACTCCAGCCTCGGATTATAATATAACTTTCAAACGCGATTTTTTTCTCCGTGTAGTGTAAGAAAAATGTGGAAAAATGAAGTATTTCCAGTAATACTAAGAAAGCTGAAGATTGGACAACTTATATTTTTAATTTGAAGATGAAACGTAGTAAAGAAATACTGGACCTAGATATTACGCGAATACGCACGAATACAATGTTTTCTTATACAAACTAAATTTTCGTTCCTTGAGATTCTATCCCAGTTCTTGCCTCCGGGTCCGTTGCTTTCAAAATCTCAAAATACCGGGAAGAAAACCTTTTTCTTTGCCGGCTCCTCGTTCCTTTTTCCCTGAATTTACTTGGCCTCATTTATCCAGCGTTAGCGTATCACCGAAGTTAAATGTTATTTTAAGGGATGTTAAAGGGATGATAAAGGGTCCAATCATTTTTCAGTCTAAATATTAATTACACGAAGCAATTTAGCAAATTTACGCTTTTTACTCCATTAGATCTTTTCTTAAGTTTTCTTAAGGTGGCCGGCCCCGAAAAATGATATAGCCGTTTTAGAATTGTTAGGAGTTTTAATGTTAAATTTTGTGAAGGAAATATGCTTGTTGTAGTGTTAACAATAATACCGTTATGAAACACTTGAAATATGTTAAACATTTCTTGAAAGTTTTGTAGATTGTATAATAAAAATATTTGTTTTTACAATTCGGACATTCTGTCCTGCTTAGGATAAAAACAATCAGTTTCAAAAAATGGGGTAAAAAATCAATCAATACATACACTGTTAAAAATATCTTTTTGGGCCAAAATAAAGCATTTTGGCACAAAAGAAATCATTTTGACAGAAAAGGAATCCTTTTCATTTAAAAGGAATCGTTTTCATTCATAACGGATTTTTAGGTTAGTTTTTTCAGTGTATAAAATATTAAACGTGTTTACTAACACCTGTTTGTCGCATAATTGTATCTATTAATTTTGATAAGTAACGGTATTCTGTGCAAAATTGTATTGATTTATGTATTAAATGTTTATTTCAATCACCTCATGCATAACTTGGACGCCTGAAATTGATTGCACTGTGTTGTACTTTTCATTCCAACTGCGAATGACAATTTTCGTAACAAAAGCACGGAACATGCATGAAATCCTTGATTGGATACCTAGTGAAATTTTTTTGTGACATATTTTGAAAATAATAAGTATTAAAGTTGAGGGATAAAAAATGATGTTGTCTGAGTGTCTTGGGATGAAAGATCATATAGAAAATAACGGAATTGTCTTATTCTTGGAGGTAAATTAATGATTCTTATTAAGACTGTGGTATTGAGAAAAAACTCGTCAATTTTTGAACAAATTTGAGGAAGAGCGGAAATATATATAATTCGGTGTATATTTTCATTTGGCAACATCGGAAATTTGTTATCTCATGGACATTTTGTTATCTTAAGTGTCATTTTGGATAAAAGGCCAATTCAGTGTATCTTTTTGAGAAAAACCCAGATAATTGCCCATTCACAATACACACAAAAACTTACATTCAATTTTTGCTATTGAAACATGATATTTTACCTCCATTTTACATTAGAAAGAGTCTAATAGAAATATAGAAGATTTATATAGAAATGCAGAAGTTTAGTCAAATTTTAACTTACATTTAAGTGTTGTTTTCGTCAATGTTTTCTACTGACAATCAATACGAAATCTGTCTAAATTAATTACAATAATTCCATTTTTTAGGTTACAAATTCACTCATCACACCTTTTAGTTTTCTTACAATACCTTTTCAAATATAAGGCTCTTTTTCAGGCCTTCAAGGTGCTATACCCCCTTAAAGCCGAAAGAAAGTGGGTTAGAAACCTGAAGTTTCTTTTTATTGTCACTCCAAATTTTTCTATATAAGGGAATTTACAGTTTCTACCATTTTTCTATCGGTTTTCTATCAGTTTCTTTCACTTCAAAGATTTTTCTCAGTTCATGAATATTTCCTGGAATTGCAAAAATCAATTTTTTGCAACGTACCAGAGTATTGCTAACTTCTCATCTCTTTTTCAGTTTTGCAAATCTAAGTAAATATTCTATTTTATTTTATATATTCATCTGAACAAGATGACCTTCAAGTCACGTGACAAGTTTTTAATAGAATGTTCTCCTACATTAAAGATAACGCGATTTCTCAAACATTTATTGCCAGAGTCATTCCTCGAATGTCTGCGTCTACGAGAATGTCTCATCCAGATCCTATCTTAATATGCGGTTTTGCTACTGCACACAAGTCGTCCACGTGACAGTGCTCCTGCTCAATTAGCCGGGTGTACCTGAATCTGCGTTTACAGTTTGCATGTGTACAGCTCACCTGCAATGCCGGCACGAGTAATTAGGCAGCTGTGACCTGGGTTTTCATCCCAGTGTTGTACGAGTTTTTGTCACCGCAAAACTGAACAGCCACCGTCAGTTACGTGCCCGAGGGACTGGAGCCGAAGGGATGGGAGATGAGAAAACGGATTCCTGGAGAGTCACGAATTCTGCAAATGTTTCCGTATGCAATGCCCGTGATATTCGATAATTAATAATTTCCCCCTTAAATATTACTTTTTAATTCAACTCTTCCACCGATAATGCGATCAACGAATCCCGCGCGAATTCAATTATCCGTTCAGTGTCTTCGTATAATTATTCGAAAGCGCCGTCTACAGTATCATTTTAATATCGAATCGATATTAGCATGCAATCGTATTGGTGCCGCAATCTTTATTCCCTCTTCCACTTCTTGCCCAGCAGCTCGGCTAATTTGACATCATCCTAAGAATGCCATTTTTGCCTGCAGAACTCGATTTGCGATCGGGTATCGCGACAATGTGAATGTCCTATATCTGATTTTTCCTTTCCCGTGTAAGTCTCAGGAGAATGGTGCTGTTGCGTAATGTTCTTGACATCATTATCATAGTTAACGCATCCCAGAGTGTATCTGTGCTTTGTTGGAGCGACCCTGATGAAGCTTGATGCTTTCACTGTTGCGTCCCGTTTTTCTTCTTCGCCGAACGATCCGCATTGTGCAACGTACTCGTAACTACAACGACGCGTAAATACTATGATTGATGGAAGCAGAAGCCTGCAGAAATCGGTCTCCTCTCTTCCACGGAGGAGCGAACCAAGTTTATGCGTTGCCACAATAGGCTGCACAGTGTTCGATTTCACGCGAAACTCGCAGCCACTCGTGCTTTTCATACACATTGTGCGACATCCTGCACATTGTTCGGATACTTAATGGAACGTGAAATGTAAAGTTGGTTGTTTCGCATAAATATTTAAGCTGGCAAAAATGCGCGTGATTTATGACGATATAATTGCAGTGCAATTTTTAATGGATCCGAATTCACGGCGGCGGTGCATTAAATAACGGCAGCAATTTACATGTAATTAGGCGGAGCTTCGTCGTGCATGGCGATTTATCTTTCTCCATTTTTGAAAAGGTTGAAAGCAGAGATTGACGAGTCAGTTTCAGTAAAGTGAAAACAAACCTCTATCGCCGTTTACATTGTAAAACCAGGTGCTAAGAAAAAATAGGATTCATTAAAACAATTTTGTCCAACGTAAGTTGGTAAAGCTAATATTCACAAATAATTTTGAAAATCTGTATATTAAACTGTGAAAAAGCTTGCGCTATATTTCGAATTCTGTAATCGATTGTTTGTGTGCTTTTCATAACAAGTGCCAGAGGCAGTAGATGTAATTGAACGTTGTTTTGGATGTTGTTGTTCTAGATAAACTCCAGCGAGTTATGTACGTGGTTTTGGATTTTGAGGATTTAGATAAACTCCTGCGAGTAGGTGGTTTTCGATTTTATTGGTTTAAATAAACTCCATCGAGTACGTGGTTTTGAATTTTGTTGGCATCTCTCATGACAACATCTGCAGGCATCATCAGTGGCAAAGCCAATTTTTTTAGGTGACCCTTGACTGGGCCGTGTCATAATGCCTATTAAATTTAGTTCCAACGGATACTCCTCTTGGAAATATTAAAGTTTCGATTCGGAAAATGTGTACGATACGTATTTTTCGAGTTATACAAAATTCAAAGTTAAATGAACTTTGATCACACTTTATATCTTGAAAACTTGACCTTATGGAACAAAACGCATGGCATAATTGTCTTCTGGGTGTCTAAAATATTTGAAAATGGGTCCAACTTTTCAGACACTAGATAAGCCTATTTTTGTGGGCCCGTGTAATCAGTATCTGTTATATCTCATTAATAATTTTTATATTATTGTGCTTAACTTACATAGACGGTTTTTTATGTAAAACTGTCACATTAGGTGTTTAATGTTCTGCTACGGAGATATCCATTACTTGGCGACTTCCCAAGACTGTCGTAAAATAATTACACGCGCAGAAATTTCTTCCACATCTAGAATGACTATAATGGGAGAATGATATTCGGTTGTAAGTTGAATAAAATATCTAAATATCTTTACTTGTATAATATTTCACATTTAATATGACTATTTTACAAACACTTTTAATTTTATTTTGTTCGTATATTAAAACTGTCTACATTTATATTCATTAATTGTACTACACATATTCTCAGTGAATAATGACACGTATAACTAAATTCAATCTTGACTAACGTGTAATTTATGGAGAACATTCAAACTGCTTTAACTAGACGTAAAATCTCTATTTTTCTCTGACGTTAAACGATGAGATGAGAATTTGTATTTAGATTGATGTTTTCAAATAGACTAAATGAAATAAAATCAACAGCTATAAATGCTGCAGCGGCCGTAGCTAAAGTCAAAGACATGCATTTAAGTTTAAGTAAACATTAATCAACGAATCGCATGGGAATAGATTTTCCGCAGCGAGGTGCAATTCACTGTCCATCAATAGCAATATTTCAATCCAGCTTTATTATAGAAAAGAAATGCCTCTGCAAATAATAAAATGCGCGAGTCGGCGAAATTCGCTCACGACTTCTTTTATGACATGAAATTATTAATACGAAATTTAATAAAGTTTAACCGTAATAATTTTTTTCACCGCATGACGTTACACAAAGCGTTATAAATTTTCTCGTTATTGTACAAAATCTTGCGGCAATATATTTTGATCAACACTGTTCTTGCATTTATAAAATGATTTATGAAACAAGTTGCGAATTTAGAATTTACGAGATTGCAGTGAAATTTAACAACATTTAATATATTGAGCCTTTAATTTCTAGTTGACAAGAAATACAGAACGAGTGTAGTACATTATTCAACACAGTGACAAACGAAAGACCAAAGAAACACATTCAAACAACAATTCAAACTGACAAATTGGTATTTCATACAAATGTCGAACAGCAACTGTTCTAGTTAGTTTGATTATTTATCCTCGTTTCTTATGTATATGCTAAATATCTCGACGGTAAAGTACTTGTTATATCATTTGCTTCAGTTGAAACAAGACGACAAAAACGCGAGTGCCCGAGAGTTAACATCCATTCCAACGGATTTATCAGAATCTGAATAAGATGTAAGATTAATAGAGGCATGGTTGAAAAAGGAAGACTAATGTGGGCTCGTCTGATTAAAGCGATCTACGAATATTTGAAATTTTCTGTAGTGATAAAACTTGAACGATCGACGTGGATATTAAATTAACGAGGCTAGAAACCGCAGCAGCGACAGCTCATATTGAGCGTTATAAATCAGGAGCCTCGCCAAGTGCGGGACGAGAAATCGTGAGCCGAACGATACAATTTCTTGGTGAGTTTCTTGTGCAAAATTGCCATTGAGTGGGAACGGCTCGATAGGGAAGCAAATGTCTGTATATATATATTGGACTCCGGCGTTTACACATGTGGGCAGATTTCTAATATCCGAACACATGTTTCGATTCCAAATTTGATTCCAGAATCAGCCTCAGTGAATACCATAAATTAAAATTTTGCTGTCGACAGTATCGTTGTTAATATGACCACATCAGCATTGTAATTCCTCAAAATTGTAATAAAGTCATCGACATGTTACAGCAGAAATAATTGCGCTTACGTGACCCAATTAATAGGATGTCGAAAAATATTAGACAAGTTTGCACTAAGTACGGTATCGTAAATAATGTTAAATTAAATTTTGTGACACACGTGTGCACATAATAAAATATGAAGTGAAATGTCATCTTGCGAAAATTGCAGTATGACACGTATATTACTGAAAAGTGATTTGCATGCACTTTGTCATAATGACATCTCGTTGTCGAAATTAGTTTAGACAGTAAGATTCTAACCTTGGCAATAGTTAAGGTCACTAACATGGTTAGCGTGCGAAAATTAAATTGGTTTATTACCCGTGCACGGTCTATGTAGTATCCCGCACGCTTTACAATTTGCTTTAGTTTGGTTTGGTTTGATTTGGCTTGATTTTGGTTTGCTCTGATTTGATTCGCTCGGCTCGTAGCCAGCGTAACGATTGGTTGAACCGCGATGATAATTATGCTCGTTGTTCCTCACGAATATGTTTCCGCTTCTGCTGCAAACGAGAATACCATGATTATTTATGCGTTATGTTCTGAAAGGTTCCCGTTTGTCGCGTAAATAATGTTATTTTTCATTTCGTTGTCCAGTCATTTGCGTAAATTAAATACTATGTTGAATGTGTTTTTTCATGTAATTAATCACAATTCTAAGGTTTTACAGTCTTTTAAAACTTGAAGGAAATCCTACAAGTACAATAGATATATTATATGAATATTTTTAAATCGTCTTATAGTGAATATATATATAGTAGTAATAAATAATACATATTTCAGTCGAGACGTAGAAATTAAGGGGACCGTCTGGTGCTTTGTGTCCAAAAAAATTTTTTTTTGGCCGAATTTTGTTTTATTGCATTCTGTATTACATTGATATGTGCTCTATAATATGGATTTTAAAAACACATATAAACTGTTACTTTTCATGTCTTCGAAAGATTTTTAGTGATTGTTAAGGAACTTATTAATGCGATAGTTTCACGAACTCAATTTTTACTCAACTATTCAAAACGTAATTTTCATTTTAATGTTTAAAGAGAATATACAAGACACAATGCTTTGGTTCAATACCGTTAGTCCCATTCTTGCATGAACTCTTCCATAAGATATTTCTGAATAAAATCATAAATTGTTAACATTGTCATTTGAAAACAACAACAACAGTACATATTTACAGTGAAGTTGTGAATTTAAGGTAAATGCAAATGGCCATCGATCACAACCATTTTAAGGGGATATCAATTGATAGAAAACAAAAGTTAATTCGTTTGTTGCAAAAAAGTTAAAAGAAATCATATATTTGTTAATAATTAATCAAATATAGGGCATTTTTTAAAAAATAAAGGTACGTCAATATGCATTGAATTTCAATTTAGTTTGCGGCAAAATGTTCGTAATTCAGTTTTGAATAAATCTGTCAGGCAGAATTTTGAATTTTGATAGCATTTATAGTTTTCTGGCAATCCACGACTTTATGAAAGAATGTCACAAACAACCCAAAAAAGGGCTTTTTTCGAATTTTTTTACATTAACATGAATAATTTTTTCAAATTGCACTATAAAAATTCTATCTGACCAATCTATTCATTATTAAATTATAAACATTATGAAATTGTAAACATTTGA